>JASDQU010240555.1:640-43862 GCA_032191745.1 Picea mariana | reverse complement strand
TAGAAATTGGTGACCACTACAAAACAATATCACCCTACATGTGAATAAAAAAATGGATAAATGTGATGGGGAGTTTACTAGGGAATCTCAAGGTGCTTTGATAATAGAATCCTTTCATGGACAAACTTTCTAAGTTCTTTAAACTTTGCATTGTTTTGTTTTATTGTGTTACTATAATGTTAGTTTTTACTCTAGTATATTGTCATGTTTTCTTATTTAGATTGTATATAAATAATCTTTATGTTTTTTTTTATAAGATCAATGTAATTTTTATTCTCTTTTTACTATAAAGTTATCCATTACTGTTTATATATAAAAATAATAAACTATACATTACACACACACACACACACACACACACACACACACATATATATATATATATATATATATATATATATATGTAATTTGAACTTTATCTGAGAGATTTAGGGGTTGATTCTCCTTATGGGATGATTCTTGCCTGTGACATGTATAGGCTGCACTCACTAATGCAAGATTTTTAAGAAGGGAAAACGAATATTATATAACAAGTATATAAGTTTTTTTAATTTGTATTTTATTCTAGAAAATGAGATGATGTGCCATTGTACTACCAAATCCATAGTGACGAGGGGCTTGAATATGAAGAGTTCAACGGAGTTCAAATTTCAAACCTTTGAATTCTAGTGTAACTCAAGCACCAATTCTGGCGGAGTCTTATCCAATTTTTTCAAAGTGCAGTCGGATCAAACCCTCAACTTTCGGGTGTCAATTTCACTATAATGAAGAATCAATTTTTGGCCAAATAAAAAAGTTTCACAGATATTGAGATCTATCTTCAAAACACATTTAAAACACATTTAATTATGAATCTTTTTTAGTAGGTATAAATTTAATATATTTATTATGATTTTTAATAGTCCACTTAGCACTCATTGCATCCGGTGATGTTCACAAGGGTGAAGAAGGTTGTAGTCTAAACATTTTACGAAATGAATGTTCTCTGGTGATTTTTTCCAGGGACATTTACCCAAAATCCGGCCAAAAATTGTTAGATCCACAGATTTGAGTGGTTATTTCTATATAATCTGAGTACCCCAGGGGTTTTTCAGCACACTGAATCCATTTATGCATTCAGAAATGGATTTTAAATAGAAAAAACCAGTGATTTCATACAAATTTATGTCGTCGGATTCTAGCGAAATAAACCATTTCATAGAATAGTTAGACAATGTCATGAAGAAGTGGTATTGGAACTAGAAAATTGAATCACATAGCATCAATCATCATTTTTTGGGAACTATTTGTTTAGAGTAATTCATTAATCTATGACCCATGCCCATGGCTATTAACCATTTTTTCATAATTTTGAATAGTCCATTTAGCATTGGGGTGATGCTCATAGGGGTAAAGAAGTGGGATTGAAATTAACAAAATGAATCACATAGAATCAATAATCACTCCCAGGGCTTGCACCCGGTAACCAAGACTACTTCCCAAGAGATCACCCATCCCAAGACTCCTCTGGCTTATGCATGTTTCACTGTGGAGTTTGGAATTTTCCCCACAATCAAGCCCACTTATCTTACTACCCCATTTGCAAAACCTTAGCAAGTATTGTCTCTTATGAACTATTCAATTAGAGCTCCCTTGACTCTTTTTTTATTTTAAGCATTGAAGAGCTTCTTCTTCCAACATATGAGATATTATTATAGGGATTATTTGACTAGAGTAAGTCATTAATTTATGAACCATGCCCATAAGTATTAGTGGCAATGACCAATTTCTTATGATTTTGAATAGTCAACTTGACACTCATTCCATAGGTGATGTTCACATGGGTGAAGAAGTGGGATTGAAACTAGCAAAATGAATCACATAGCAACAATCATCACTTCTAAGACTTACACCCAATAACTAGGACTTCTTAGGAGATATACTTCAAGAATGCTTAACTATGAAGTTTTTCCCACAATCAAGCCCAATTAGTGATGAATATATATCAACACATGTCATGGGAAAAAATCACAATATAGGAGAGAGAATGAGAAACCTCGAAACTTACTTGAAACTATGTCTGTGGTGATATCTTTGCATATACCACATATTTACAAGAGGAATATGTAAATATTTAGAGACCTCTCTATCTGGTGTATCTACTTTACAAAACCTAACTGAACACCACAAAATATGTGTGTTCGAACACATTTTTGAATGTATAGTGCAAGCTAATATATTTAGGAGTCTAAACACTTAAGTTCTATGATCAAATTTGCACCATCTGAATTTCTCAATTTCATCTTAATTTGGATTCCAATCCAGCACTATAATAACATTTGTTCAACCGAACCAATTGAGTTGTATTTTATCCCGTTGGTGCTTCATTATGTTTTATAACCACGTATATTCTAGAAATTGGACTGGTTATCTATTTTTGTTCCATATCTTTGTCAATTAGAACATACGTTGTTTGAATTATTTTTAGCTAATTAGAGGCATCAATATAAATTGTTTCCAGGTCTTCATAGATCCTTCAATGTGTCGTATTAGTCCATGTTGAAGGCTATGCAGGGATTATTAGTCCCCACCGAAGGCTTTGTAGGATTATAGCATTCAATTTATTGTTAACTTGATATTAGTTATGTATTTGATTATATATTTTTTCCAAATTTCTAATGTTTGACATAGAAATATTTACATAAATTATTTTTTATATAATAAAAAAAGCTTAATCTGCATTATCTCATTGGACAATAAATTTGAAATCTTATTGCAAACTTTTCTCTTCCCAATGTTATATTTTTCGTTTGCTCCTAAAGTTTTTTGTTTCTTTCCAATGTTTATTTTTCATTAATCTTACAGCCAAGACAATGCAATTTCTTCATTATATCCTAAGCATGAACCTTCTTTCTTAGTGTGCATTAACACCTCTTGTGTCATTGCATTAATATTTTTTCATTTTAATATTCATCTATTCTCACAAATGTGCCCACCGTCCTCTCCATCACCTAGACATCATCGCTTGATAAGATGGCCTTCCGAGAGCTTCAATAGGAACCATTGTTCCTTCCCTATACTGAAGAAAATAAATAGAAGACAATACCTAATGTGCTGAGGGAGGTACATATGGTACATTCTTCACATGGTAGTGACCATACGACAATCAATAACTAGCCTGCTGCGCAGGCTTTAATGCTGCGGCGACTAGTATATATACCGTCAAATTGTCTTGGTATATACGTCGGGATATATCCAACGGTGTATATACCACCTGTCACAACATTAAAGCCTGTGCAGTAGGCTGGTTATTTATCATCATAACCATACTGGGGTAAGATGGACGTAGGCTAAATATGACCAGGACATCATAAAATTTGAGCTTGACTTGATGACCAATCATTCTGGCGCATAGAAATGAAGGATTTGGGTATGTCAAGTTGCTAGGTAAAGTATTATAAGGTCCTAGATTTTACTACCATAGCCATCAAATTTATTTTTTGGATATATATTTTAAAACTCTTCATGATCTCGGAAACATGATATGACGAAAACTTTGATAAATATGACCAAAACTTTGATAAGAAAGTACAAAAAATTGGCTTGTAATTCAAGATTGTTGGAAGTCACATTTTTTTATCATCTCAACCTTTAGATTTTTTCCTCCTGATTCCAACGACATATTACACTAATGTGTCCCCTCAAATAATATGATCCAAATAATACCTTTAGTTTATTTAATTAAAGCATGCTCAATAATAACCCAAAATTACGAAAATCATTGGAATTCCACAAAACCAAGAGTGAACTATACATAAATGATCTTGATGATGAAAGATGGTGAATGGACTTGCCTGGACCCCATATAACTCCTCCAAATTTGCCAAACTCATTTTTATCCTCATTTTACTCCTTTGGTCAGGATGACATAAACTCATAAGGTCGCCTCTGACTTCAAGGCATGGGAATCCAAAAATGTGGACATTACAGTCCTCCCTTCCCAAATATTGTTTGTCCTCAAGTAATTCCATCACAACCCTATGATCAACAAGCTAAACCATACTAAAACTGAGAGTGATCCCTAGGCCCCAAAATAATCTAAAATACGTGGAGCACCTATCGCCCACAATATTGTCCTGCAATGTACTAACACAAGAGGCATCATGAACATCATCGATCAATAGAGAAAACATATACTCTAAATAATCATTCCACCCCTCATAGAATATCCCACCTAAGACACCAATACAATGCTCTATATGAATAAGCTCCTGAATGTAATGGTTGGCTCCCCCATTTGTACCATCTGCTAAAATATCAACCCATGAAATCCTAGGAGTAAACTCCTGAAAATCAAAATTGGTTCTCTCATCTCTAACAGTAGTTGAGTTGTCAAATAATGTAATCCTAGGGTCCCAAACTTATCCTAGTAAGGAACCACGATGTTGATGTTGCACCACTATGATCATCATTGTCAGACCAATGTGCCCAATATACATCCTCCTCTCATGGAACCCCAAGCTAAAATCCCTGAAGGGACTGAAACCAATGTCCTGAATCATCCCCTGCAAAGGTGTCCTCGTGAAGTATAATTTTGCAAATCTAGTGCCAACCTCTATCCTAGGAATCAAAAAATAAAGTCTATCATGTCATATAGAGTAAGTGTCAACCTCCCCTCTACTGACATCCCAAAAATAAAGCAGACCAATCACTATCACAACTTTGTTGATCATCATCATCATCATCATCAACAATTTATCACTCAGATGAATGCTCAAATCCCACCACGAAATTGGAATCCCACCACTCCCAAGGCCTGTTGACTACTGTTGTGCCATACTGATAACCATCGGAGTCAAAATGAGCCAAGTCCCTAATATTCCATCATTTGTTGGAAACCAAGTACTCGGGATCAACTTCGCATCTTCTAATCTCTTCGGCTCCTGCCAACTTGCACTGAGAAATTTTCTATCCTTATCCATTTCAATGTACTCGAGTAAAACATGGAGTCTAAACACCTCCTTGGAAAGTAGTTGTGCCACCTGCGGTGCCTCATACTCATATGAGTACCTAGAATGGCCTTCCAAATGTGTATCACACATAGCCCTCACGATCCTCTCCCTAAGTGTATATTTGATGCAGGAGCATTGCAAGAAAGCGCAAGTGGAGGATAGTTGGATATGCACCAGTGCGCATTTTGAAGACGTTTTGAATTTTAAAAGATGAAACATTAATTTAACAGTTGGAAGGATGTAATTTCCCTTAATTTTTTTGGAGATTGTAATGTAGATCTTGAGCATTTGATCTCATCTGTCAGTTGTAGGCATTTTATGTAATAAATGTAAAGTAGTTGTAGTCTTTAATTTCGATTAGATAGCTTGATATTGTAGGAGGGAAAAATCGAGAAAGCTCCCTCGTATGTATTGTATTGTATCATTATTCTCGGAGTAGTTAGAAGATGTAGAGTAAGAGAGAATAGGAGAGCAGAGAAGAACAAAGATTGTAGAAGTTGTATGACCAGATAGTTGTCACTATTGAATCCATGTAAAGAAACACTTGAATTAATATAACAATTCTTTGATCCAATTTCATGGTGTTGTTATGGTCATTGTTTGCATCTATTGAATGGTATTTTCATAGTTTGCTTATATACTTTGTTTGCATTTGTTTCAATGTTGTGTGTGTATCTGTGATTTCATATTGAATGTATGAAGTCTGCGAGAGGGAGAGTGTAAGTTTGAATTGTTTCTCTTCCTGGGAATTCCTGCAAGGAGTGCAGTGAAAGTCCGCAAGGAGTGCATTGCCAATATTCTGAGTTTTATCTCAGAAGGCTCAGGAGAGATATTATTGTTCTTATACCAACATAAGTGCAAGTATAGCACAGAGCCATGCAAGGTGTGCATGGGCTAGTTGAAGTCTTAGACTTTTCCAACCCAAGTGAGTGGTTGAAAAACTTTTGTTGCAAAGAGTGCACAGAGGTGGAATATATCAGATAATCAGTGATTATCGTGAAGGCCGCAAGGAGTGTGCACAACAATTCCCTAGAATTCTTGATTTTATAGCAATAATTAAGCTCAGGAGAGGTAGCAGTCATTAGATCTGAATGGGTGAGAGCCATTGATTTGACATTTTGTATTTTTTATTTTTGAAAGTCGAGAGTGTGGGGAAATTTGCAGTTCAAGAGTCGTGAGTTGCGAAGTCCCGACATAATCTGGACCGTCATATTGTCAAAGTTTTGGGACCATTTATTTGTGGCAAAGAAATATCATCATTTCAGTTATTGGGCGAAGAGAGATAAGTTGTGTCACAAATCCCCGATACATGAAATCCCAATGTGCTCGGAGGCGAGACCCCAGGGTTTGAATAGAGGTCATATGATGGTTGCATAAGGGAGGATCTAGTGGATCATTATCCCTTTTCAGGGTTTTGGAAATTAGAGGAGTCAGAATGCTTCACAACGAAAGTCTCGATATCGCGAAAAGTGATGCACCTTTGAGGTTAAGGTTGTGGTTACGCAGGTGGTCAAGTGGAGAAGAGGTTTACGCCTAACACTTATTCATGTGGGGTAAATTCTAAAAAGACATGTGGTTATATGTGTTAAAGGTTCCATCTGGGAATGAAATATCCATTTCGGCTTGAGAACTTGGAAGATCCATAGACTAGGAGTTCAAGTAGACCCTACCAAGGTAGGGGTGTTGCATCATGTGGTATCAGAGCTTAGCTAACAACTTTTGTTTTTTATAGAAGAAAGACATGGAACAATTGTGATTTGAATTCTGTGTGGGAAGATTAAAACAATGACGCCAAGAAGATGTCAAGAGAGAGTTATGCCCGATCCATTCGTGGAAAGGGAGATGAGAGAACTTCGTGCTCAATTGGATGCTATGGAGACAACATAGAGGCGAACACCTGATAATGGAGATATCAGTGAGGCTGAAAATGAAAATGAAGAAGGATTCGAAGAAGAAGTTGTAGCCGAAGATGTTGCAGGAGAACGTCTATTCAATGTTGTTACAAGAATAGTTGCTAGAGAAAAAATGGACATCCTGATGTACGATGGAAACTTAGACGTTGAGGAGTTGTTAGATTGGTTTAGAGCTCTGGATGAATATTTTGATTACGAAGATATCGAAGAGGAAAGGAAAGTAAATCACGTTGTCACTAGACTGAAAGGGCATGCAACACTATGGTGGGATGAACTAGTGAAATAAAGTGAAATAAAGAGGCAAAGGAGGTGAAATAAAGTGTTTTGTCTATGGAAAGATATGACAAAAATCTTGGGAATGTCCCAATAGAAAAAGAGATGGAGGAGGTGAATCTCACATTTCAGAAGCGCAAAGGCGAAATGTTGAGGCAAAAGATGCAGAAGGGGGAAGATCCTTATTGATGAGGAAAATTATCTTGAAGGCAGAGAATGAGGTGGAGAATCCATCCCATAGGAACAATTTGTTTAGAACTTATTGTAAGACCAAGGATAGGGTATGAAAGGTAATAGTTGATAGTGGAAGAACGGATAACGTGGTATCCACAAAGATTGTGGAAAAGATGGAATTGGAGACAGTTGCACATCCAAGCCCATACAAAGTTTTGTGGTTGCAAAAGGGACATCAGGTAACAGTCACTAAATAATGTTTAGTTGAATTTAATATAGGGGGTTATAGAGATGAGATATTATGTCATGTTATTCCTATTTATGTCTATCATCTGTTGTTGGGGAGGCCATGGCAATATGACAACAAAAATTTCAGGATGGAAGAAAGAACACATATACCTTGGAAAAGAATGGTAGGATGCATATGTTGCTATCAATTGAAGACAAGAAGATGAAAGAAGAAACAAAAAATACTATACTTCTCATGAGTGGGAAGGAACTTCTGGAAGAAATCCAGAAAGATCAAGACATGTAGTTTGTTGTCGTAAGAAAACCTAGAGTCATCCTGACCAGTACCTCGATAGATGATCTACTGGAGGAAATTCAGGAAATGCTGGAGAATTTCTCTGATATAGTGGTGGATGATTTGCCTTGTTACTTTCCACCCATGAGAAGTATAAGCCATCATATTGACCTTATACCAGGAGCGAGTTTACCAAACAAATCAGCATACAGACTGAGATTGCAGGAGAATGAAGGGGTCAAGAAGCAAGTCCAATATTTGATGGAAAAATGGTTGATTAGGGAAAGCTTGAGTCCATGCGTTGTACCAACATTGTTAATTCTGAAGAAGGATGGTGGATGGAGGATGTGTACGGACTCGAGGGCTATAAACAAAATTAACATCCAGTATAGATTTCCTTTATCCAAGATGGATAACTTGATGGATTGCATGAGTGGGGATTTTTTTTTTTTTTTAATTGATTTGAAGAGAAGATATCATCATATTCGAATGAGGGAAGGTGATGAATGGAATACAACATTCAAGACGAATTAAGGGTTGTATGAATGACTTGTCATGTTGTTTGTCTTGACGAATGTGCGAAGTACTTTTATGAGATTAATGAACGAATTCTTGAAATTTTTCATTGGAAAATTTGTAATTGTGTATCTTGATGATATAATGATCTTCAATAAGACTGAGGAAGAACATTTGAGACATTTAAATCTAGTGATGAGGAGGTTGCGGTAATAAATGTTGTTGATAAATATGAAGAAGTCGTCTTTCATGAAGACATAACTCATTTATTTGGGTTTTGTAATCTCTTCGAATAAGTTGAAGATGTATCCTGAGAAGGTAAAAGCGATCAAAGAATGGCCATCGCCGAGGAATATATTTGAAGTCATAAGATTCCATGGACTAGCCAGTTTTTACAGGAAGTTCATTAGAAATTTTAGTGGGATTAGTGCACCAATGATGGACACAGTCAATAAAATACATAAATATTTTCATTGGACAGAGGAAGCGGAGAAAAGTTTCAAGTTGTTGAAGGAGAAGATAATTGGATATCTAGTTATGGTTCTGCCAGATTTTAGTAAAACATTCCAAGTGAGATGTGATGCAAGTGGATTTACGATTGGAGCAATCTTAAGTCAAGACAATAGACTAGTTGCATAATTCAGTGAGAATATGAACGAGACCAAGATGAAATATTCCACGTATGATAAAGAGTTTTATGTAGGCATACAAGAGTTGAAGAAATGGAGACACTACTTGGTTCCAAAGGAGTTTGTTTTTTATAGCGACAACCATGCCTTACAATTTATAACCAAATAAGATAAATTGAACTAGAAACATGCAAAATGGGTTGAATTTATGTAGAACTTTACTTTTGTTATAAAGAACATTTCTGGAACTACTAACAAGGTTGTTGATGTATTGAGCAAGAAATGTTTGATTCTACAAGAATTTCGTATGAAGACCTTAGGTTTTGATAGCCTTAAGGATATGTACAGAGATGATTTAGATTTCAAGGACGCTTATGAAGCATGTGAGAATCATGTTCTGAGAAATAGAAGCCAATGTATTCAATATTTAATTTAGGATGGAATGTTATTTAGAGGAAATTAGTTTTGTATCCGAAAAAGTTCTATGAGAGAAAACCTTTTAATGGAAAAACATAGTGGGGGGTTGGCTAGAAATTTTGGCCATGAAAAAACATTTGTGCAACTGAACAGATTATATTATTAGCCAGGGATGAGGACATATGTCAAGAAATTTGTCGAAAGATGTATAATTTTCCATCACATAAAGGGGAAAAGACAGAATATAGGGTTGTATCAACCACTACCAATACCATAGAGACCATGGGACATGGTAAGCATGGATTTTGTGTTAGGATTGTCGAGGAAACAGAGAGATTGTGATTCCATATTCGTGGTAGTCGACAAATTCTCAAAAATGGCACATTTTATTCCATGTCAGAAAACCAGTGATGCAACACACATTGCAAATCTGTTTTTCAGAGAGGTTGTTCGACTTCTTGGTTTACCCAAGAGTATTATTTCAGACAGGGATACCAATTTCATTGGTCATTTCTGGAGGACACTATGGAAGAAGATGTAGATAGATTTATCTTTTAGCTCAACATATCACCCTCGGACGGATGGACAAACTGAGGTAGTGAATCGAAGTTTGGGGGACTTATTGAGGAGTTTAGTAGCTGAAAATCACAGTCAGTGGGATCAGATTCTGCCGCAAGCATAATTTTCATATAACAACTCACCTAACCAGAGCACAAGACAGAGCCCATTCTAGATAATGTATGGACTACATCCAAGAAGAGTATTTGAGCTGAGAGACTTAGAGAAGAGTGAGTTTAGAAGTACTAGAGAAGAAGATTTTGTAGCAGAGATGTAGGAGCTCCACAGTAATATTAAAGAGAGGTTGCAGAGTTCCAACTAGGAATACAAGCATAGAGTAGATCAACACAGGAGAGAGCTTCAATTCAAAGTGGGATATTTGGTTTTAGCACATCTAATAAATAAAGGTTCCTAAGGGGAACATATAATAAACTGAAGATGAAAAAGATAGGGCCCTGTAAGATTTAACGAAAATTTGAGGAAAATACTTATGAGATAGAATTGTCAGATGGTGTGGGAATATCACCCATATTCAAAGCAGTAGATATGTATCCTTACATAGCAGATGAAGCAGGAGGAGAAGAGAATCAAAAGGAATTTCAATGGGTCAAACAGATTCTTGTAGCTAAAAAACCACAGATGGAAAAGATCATTGATCAGAGAGTTAATAAGAAAACCCAGAGGAAGACATATCTTGAATATTTGATAAAATGGAAAGGACACCTGATTGAGGATGCCAGTTGGGAAAGTGAATAAAATATCCATAAACATGGAAAGACGGTGCAAAATCTCATGAACAGGAGTCCATGAATTTTTCATCCAGAGGAGTATGATGCAGGAGCATCACAAGAAAGTGCAAGTGGAGGACAATTGGATATGCACCAATGGGAACTTTGAAGATGCTTTGAATTTTAAAAGATGAAACATTAATGTAATAGCTAGAAGGATGTAATTTCCCTTAAATGTTTTGGATATTGTAATGCATATCTTGAGTGTTTTCTCTCATATGTCAGTTGTAGGAATTTAATGTAATAAATGTAAAGTAGTTGTAGTCTTTAATTTCGATTAGATAGCTTGAGATTGTAGGAGGGAAAACTCGAGAAATCTCCCTCGTATGAATTGTATTGTATCATTATTATTGGAGTAGTTAGAAGTTTTAGAGAAAGAGAGAATAGGAGAGTAGAGATGAACAAAGATTGTAGAAGTTGTATGAGCAGATAGTTATCACCATTGAATCCATGTATAGAAGAACTCGAATTAATATAAGAATTCTTTGATCCAATTTCATGGTGTTATTATGGTCATTGTTTGCATCTATTGAATAGTATGCTTACAGTTTTCTTATATACTCTATTTTCATTTGTTTCAATGTTGTGTGTGTATCTGTGATTTCATGTTGAATGTATGAAATTTGTGAGAGGGAGAGTGTAAGTTTCAATTGTTTCTCTTCCCGAGAATTCCTGCAAGGAGTTTAGTGAAAGTCCACAAGGAGTGTGTTGACAAGATTCTGAGTTTTATCTTAGAAAGCTCAGGAGAGATACCATTGTTCTTATACCAGTAGAAGTGCAAGTATAGCATAGATCCGTGCAAGGTCTGCACATGCTAGTTGAAGTCTTAGAATTTTCCAACCCAAGTGAGTGGTTGAAGAACTTATGTCACAAAGAGTGCTCATAGGTGGAAGAAATCATATAATTAGTGATTATTGTGAAGGCCACAAGGAGTGCATGCAATAATTCCCTAGAATTCTTGAGTTTATAGCAAGAATCAATCTCAGGAGAGATAGAAACCGTTAGATCTGAACGAGTGAGAGTCATTGATTTGGCATTTTGTATTTCTTCTTTTCGGGAGTCGAGAGTGTGGGGAAAGTTACAATTCGAGAGTCGTGAGTTGTGGAGTTTCGATATAATTTGGATTGTCAGATTGTCGAAGGTTTGGGATCGTTGATCTGTGGCAAAGGAATATCGACATTTCAGTTATTGGGCGAAGAGAGATAAGTTGTTTCACAAATCCCTGATATGTGAAATCTTGACGTGCTCAGAGGTGAGGCCCCAGGGTTTGACTGGAGGTCATATGTTGGATGCATAAGGGAGTATCTAGTGGACCATTATCCCTTTTCAAGCTTTTAGAAATCAGAGGAGTCAGGTTTATTCACAATGGAAGTCCCAATATCGTGAAACGTGACGTGCCTTTGAGGTTAAGGTTGTGGTTACACAAGTGGTCATGTGGAGAAGAGGTTTACGCCTAGCGCTTATTCATGTGGGGTAAATTCTATAAGGACCTATGGTTATATGTGTTAAAGGTTCCAGCTGGGAATGAAAGATCCATTTCATCTTGAGAACTTGGAATATCCATAGACCGGGAGGTCAAGCAGACCCTGTCAAGATAGGGGTGCTACGCCGATATTCAAGAACTATATATATGATACCTCCACTGTAGATAATTCCATCCACCACTCTGTCAGTTGGAATCTTTGTGCACTAATCCATTATATCCTGGATCTCCTTCTGTGCACCCTGCGCACTAACCACATAGTCCAAATGAAAAATCTTGGTCATGTCCATAATACCCCATGAATCATCCATATTCCACAAATTATCCTCCCATGTCCTAATGTATCTAATGAGAGCATCAAAGAACAACAACAAAATCCTTTGTAACTGCATGCAAGAATTTAAAGTGTCAGGTGTGTTGGTCATCTCCACGGGTATGACAAAGAACTCATAATAGCTCCTAAAAGTAGTCCCATGGGTATCCTTCTTTTTTTCTTTGACCCGGTGATATCCCAATCAAAGATCAATCTTCAAGGAGTATACTGATCCATGAAGCTCATCCATCCACTCATCGATCATGGGTAAATCAAACCCCAATGTATTCTTGATGCCCCTGTCAGAAGGGCTCCCTAGTTGAAATGCTCCAAAAACACATTGTACACCACTACATACCACTACATCATATTTTACCACCATTTGTCCTGTATGCATGACTGTATCCATTACTCCCCTAATATCAATTGAACATGGATCCCAGGGTGATGTGTCCACCTCTGGCATATACTCAATCCCATAATCAATGGGTACACATACTTCCTTGTTGGCTGATCCACAAGAAATATGCTCAACTATATCCTCTATAGATGAGCCTCAAGCCTTTAATGGGATCTCCAAAGGATGTGGCTAATGATCTCCATAATGAAAAACATGCACATAATAAAAAACCTCTAACTCATACCTCTCCTCAAGCGCATGCAAATTCAACTAGTCCTTGTGTTGGATCCTCACAAGAAGCTCCTCTATCCAATAATAAGCATTGCTAGAATCCTCTTGTGTTATGGTTTATATAGAATATTGAGTCTTTATTGTAAATAATGAAGACCATACCAAACTCAATTCCCTATAAATCTCAACAACCTGCATCTTTGATTCTTGAAGGACCTTCTGCTTACTCTTCAAAGAATCCTGGTAATCTCAAACTCATGGATAAGCTTGTCGACCTACTCTTCTTTCCATTTTAGTGCACCATAATACATCTCATCAAGTGTGAGAATATTATCTCTATCTGAAAGTAGATGTAGGTAGTTGGTTTTCACTTCTACCAATGCCTCTCTAAGTGCTTGAAATTTTGCAAGGGAAAGTTCTCTTCCAAATTCATCATGTGTTCTTGGAGCCTTGCAATAACAATCTGCTACCAATGTATAAGTGTCCTCAAAATGTTTTATGGCTGCCACAATCATGTCCTCACTCACCTTCAATTTCCCTATCCAATGATGAGACTCATAGAAACAAACCTCTACATACCAATTTTCTATGTTGTAGTCGTGCGCCCCAAAGTCATCTTCCCTTTTTTAACCCTTTATGTGCAACTCCTAAGAATATAGATAAGCATCTCAAGGAAACTCATCCACCCCCAAAAATTTGGCATCTTTATGCGTAATTATGCCCTCATCATCATATATATCATAAATGGGATAAGGTGCTAAATCAACACCTGTTGATTGGAAAACCTCATATTGGGTACTATCAACATCTCCATCATGTGTACTGGTGTTGAAAACCTCATAGGATGGATCTAATGGTGTATTAAGGATTGTTGGTTTGTCATCCTCATTGAACACATCCTTAAGATGACTAGATGCATACACCTCCAACTAGTCTACATGTCTTTCATGCTCATTCAATTTCTGCCCTATGCTTTTAAAGGAATCCTCATCCATTGATAATTGGGGCTCATACCACTATGGATGTTTGATGGTGAAAAATTCTTTGAATGTCATGGTTGTTTAAAATTCTTCACCATGCACCATATACTCCCTCAAACAATCTTTAAACTCCTCATCTTGCACCCACCAATTTTCCATCTGATTTTTTTCCCACTGAATCCCTTTCATGCTTGGAGAATACAATGATCTGATACCACTCTAATGTCCCTATCTAGGTTGGACCAATGTTTTTCCCAAAACCCTTGTAATTTTGTTTCCTTCTAATCATTTGGCATTCCGTCAAACACTTGGACAACAAGCTGTTATACCCTTGTAATACTCCCCTTAAGGTTTGTTATTGTATTTTTGATGTACTCTGGTTTATATTTTTCATCAAACACTTGACCAAATGCCCAAAAATATCTACAGAAACCCCTCTTGTGGTCGTTGTAGTTTTATAGGAGTATTTATGGTACATACCTTTTTTCAAACGCTTTGGTATCACACTTCCAACTCATTGTAATAACCCTTTTATTGGTTTCTATTGTAATTGTGGTGTATTGGTGGTTCTAGACTTATGTCAAACACTTCGTTGACTAAACCAAAACCAATATAGAATCCTTTGTTGGATTTTGTTATGTTTATATCTTGTTTATTGGTTTTCCTCATGAAGATTTCAATGGATGTTTGTGGTTTTGATGCCAAAAATAAGTTATGCCTGAATCTTACAAATTATAATAGAAAATCTTGTAACTAAATAGTGCTCAAACAAAATGATACAACAAAAAGATATATGATTAAACAACACAATTTTATTTGAATGCAATCAGAACCTTTACATAGTAATTTAACTCATAGGTTTGGTCTCTAAATACAATTGCAATGGATGGCATTGTTGTTGGGTGTATATATATGGAGATAGATATGTAATGGTTTTTTTAGTAACCCCTTCAACACTACAATATTCTATAGAATTGACACAACTTGTTGTTTAATTGGGTTATGAGTGATGGTAGCCAACTCTATCTTGAAGATGCCTCCCTTTAATGACACAATTTTCTTGTATGGTCCTCCTAAAACCTCCAATTTGCAAGGAAATGACACAACTCACCTTTGGTTCTTACACAAGTTGTGATAACAACTCATGGGAATCCATATATATGTTGTAGCAGCCCCCTTGAACAACACAATAAACCTCGGTTAAATCTTGTTGTAGATGCCTCCTAGGTTCCAATATTTGGCATACAAATGATCATGCCTCAACACTAAAATATCAACGCCTCCAAACAAAAATCCAATCACCCTTTTCTTTGAGAACAATATATGAAAAAATTTTCAATGGAAACTCAACCTCTTCCTCTAGCAATATGGATTTTAAAAATAGTTGGATCTACAGCAATGGAGCTTCACCAAAACCCCAATCTCTGCAAATATACAAATCTACCTACTCCAATGAATGCACATGGAAGATTTGAGTAATCTTACCTGCCAAATGGCTAGGGTGGAATATTTCACCACTAAAACTGGATTAGATAAGGTGGATAGTCTCACCATCGAAACTAATCAAACAAGGGTTTCCTCCAAACTCCAAAGGCTCCAAGAGTTCTCCAAACCAATAGGTAAAATGATCATCAACATAATGAGAAAATATGAGCCCTATCTCTCTTTTATACCCCCTTTCACCTTTTTCCCCTCGAGTGACTTTTAATTCATCTTTAATATTTTCTCATAAAATCACTTTATTAATTTAATAAACCTTTTTTACTCCAAAATGTGATTTATTTGACTTTAAATCCTTTTTGTCCATTGGAAGTCAATTTTTTATCATCTCAACCTTTATATTTTTTCGTCATGATTCCAATGAGCTATTACAATAAGGTGTCCCCTCAAATAATATGATCTAAATAATACCTTTAGTGTATTTAATTAAAGTATGCTCAATAATAACCCAAAATTATAGAAATCGTCAAATGCCACGGAACCAAGAGAGAATTGTGCAAAAATTATTCGTGTAACGTTCATCTGGCCTTGTAGTTGGGTACCATGCTCTATTACCAATTTGTAATGTTACTATGCTCTAATACCAATTTGTAATGTCCATGCAACCTCCTAGCTGTGATACAACTCTAATACCAAACTGTAATGTACCATTCTATAACGTTCCCCGTTACCAATCTTGCTCTGATACCAATCTATGACATCCCTATCTTACTGTTGAGCAATGCCACTCCAAAAAACTATTACAAAGATTCTACACTATAATGTTAATCTGCCTAGATTCAAGTGAGGTAATGCACATGATCCCAAGATGGATCACGCCACACAAATATTTCCTCTTCAGACACTAAATACAACATCAGAATTATCACATAATATAATTGTGCACACAATCATTCAGAATACACAAATATTGTGTGTGTAACCACTATGAACACATGATTACTACTATGCGCACAACCACTCTGGTGCCGCATGAAAAATTAGTTCTCTTTATGCGCGTGAACTTCTTTCCCATGTGCACAATGATTCCAGCCTCTTGTGTGCACGAATTACTTCGCTACATGCATGATAATTCTAGCCTTGCCTCGGAACTAATGAAATTAATACAAAATTAACTAACATGAATGCTTAATAATTGTCATACTCTTATTGTGCGATAGTAAATACTACATAACAACATCATGCTTACATGTACAAACAACATCATACAGAATAATGACAATTATCTGTGTGCAACGTCATACATGAAATAAACCCATATCAGACATAGATAATTAAGCACATAGTAAATTAGACAAGCACATAACGAACACTCATCCTTTTATAAAGAGTCACCAAATACATGCAGAACTCATACGTTCCTCCCATCCATAGACTATGTTGTTGATATACTTTCAGTAAAAGGTCACCCTCGAGCTAGGGTTTAAAATCCACCAGGGGAAAAGGATTCCTAATGTTAGGCTAAGGTCTGATATTCAACATGATTTCGCAGTTCAAGGTGCCAACTACTGCAACTATCCTATAGTCTCTCATTCCCCGCATGTTTTTCCCACCCAAGGAAGTCTGCCCCTTCTTTTCCCAGTGGTTCCTCAACTTCCCCACTTCCCTTCTAGGGCTTCAACAACAGGTTAGACAAGAAGTCTCAGATCCCTGTAACTAATTCCCAACACACCATGGAACAATTCCTAGCAAATCTCTCACCTTGAGAGAATGCTCACGGGCCTAAAAACCCACCTCTTGGACAACAAATATCTCACTTGGAGAGAATGCTCATGGGCTTGAAAACCTTCCTCTTCGACAACAAAGACTTTGGTTACTATATGGAAACCCATTTCCAATTTTTTCTCTACAAATAAGGTAATGGTCATTTTCTCATTTAGATGGTCCAACCCCCCTGAAGAAAAATGAGTGAATTCCCCCAAATGCACTAAGGTTCAACCATATATTTGCGTGGTCATAACTGGACACATGTCACCTTCATACTTAGCTTTATCCACTTGGTGACTCGTTCCCATCCGTCGATAACTTAGGATAATTAAATATTCATAAATTATACTTTTCAGAAATATTAATAAAATATTCCCCTTGGACTTAAGTGCCCCCTTTTCCCTTTTCAGTGGAGTTTATCCCCTCATCTCTTTTTTTCTAATTGATCTGCATGAAATGATGTGATATTATTAATAATTTGAGTGTGATTACATTTTACATGGACAAACACATTGACCTTTTTGCATCCTGAATCACGAGCCCAATAACCACACAGGCTCTCCAACCTCAAATATATATATATATATATATATATATATATATATATATATATAACTTGATCCGATGCACACTTCAAGGTAATCCTTGTGCACTCACTCAGTTTCACACACACTTTGGAATGTGTGCACCCTTCCTTTGGTGCACAAACCACATGAACTTACTCATGTGCGTGCAACATTGTGAAATGTGCATGCTCTTTCTTTGGAAAACAATCCTTGCACACTACTCAAGTGTGCGCAAACTAAACCAACACTTGGTGTAAATGGCTCACCAACCTAAATGTACATTTACAATTTCATTTACAATTGAGGTTTGTATTAGGGATATTCAATTCCCATCCCCCTTATTTATGCACTGTCCTTAGTGCATTATATACATATGAACAAACAAAAACTTCAAAAGTCTTCAAAAAGATGCAGGTACTCTGCCAGCATAGCATCCTCGCGCTCCCAAGTTGCATCCTCAGTATTGTACAAGGTCCATTGGACCTTTACTAGCTCCATGTATTGTTTCCAAAGTTGTCTGATTTTTTGATCCAATATGCAAATTGGTCGCACTCAAAAATTTCCTTCTAGCTCCACTTGAATCACATTACAATCAATGACATGATTAACATCATGTACGTACGTTTTAAGCAAAGATACATGGAAAACATTATGAATACACAAATATGCATGCAATGCAAGCATATATGTAACATGACCAATCCTCTCTAGGATTTCAAAAGGCCCACAATAGAGTGTTTCCATTTTATGTAATGACCCGACTCGTTACGACTACATCCGACTGAACACAAAAGATTTTATTTTATTTTATTTGAGCAGGACGAAAACACGAAAATAGTTAAACAAAGCAACTTGATGACACCACAATGCACGTAGATTAGGAAATAGTAAACAATGACTTAGACACTATCACATTAGGCAATTGGATGAAATATGCAGTGATTAATAGACAGATGAAAATGACTACACGTATGACACAAACAAGACAATGCCTACAAGCTAAAGGACAACATCCACCAACCCAACATAATGGCTTGATGACCAGTAAATGGAAAACCTCTATGGCACGCAAAACCAAATGAGTCAAGGGGTTACCAACCAAGTGCCAACATCAAATACCATGAACAACGCCCACATTGGGAAGCACAAGACTCCGGCCAGGTTGTCATTCACATATGACCCTAATGGCGTGCAATGATTGCCTCATCAGGAATCATGCCCTCACATGGAGATAGGCATGACAGTAACCAAGGGGCAACATGACACATCTAGACTGATAACCCAAGAAAAAATTCAATGTGCTAGGAGACCGAACTAACTGTCAACCAGATGACGAAAAACACAAGCCCCAATCAACAAGTTAACAAGACGAAAGGGAAACTAATGGATATAACATTCATACAACACGTTAAATTCCTTGCACCATGAACGATGACTCTTGGAAACTTAAATGATTTCCTACCACTTGAATAAGAAAAGGGTCAACTTCCAACCATTCCCCATCCCAACAAAAATAAAATAAACAAAAGACACCTCATCATTGTAATCACAAATACATCAAGATGCCTCCTTACTAAAACCAGAAATAAATCAAATATGTTTAACATTATAAACACATAGATAAAGATTTACAACGTATGCCAAAGCCACTACTCTGGCATTGTGATAGAGATGCACAGATGCAATATGCATAAGGCATTAAGGTCAAGGTAACACACCAATACATAAATTTGATGTATTATAATGGGTCTTCTTCCATGACATAGTATTCAATTAAAAATACAATGACATCGTTGGCAAGATGATTATTCCAAAGTCAAGCCAGATATGGCATAAATTAAGATTAATGAATACTATGATACTTTCGAATCTTGAGGTAACAAGCATATAGATTTGGTCAAGACTATGCTAATTATGTTGTGTTAAATACATTCGTTGTGTTAAATACATTCAATGGAAATTAAATACACTGTGATAAATGCATTCAATGGAAATTAAATACGCTAACATTCACATACAAAAATGTTATACAATACTTATTCTTTAATTCGCTATACAATACCTACAAAATCGTTGTCAATAGATGTCTAATAAATATATTAATTGTTGTCTAAAATATATTGCTATCCATTAAAAATGAAACAATAAAATTGGATGTCTTAAGTAGCAGTAGGGATATCATGCTGGAATCGTTGTCTAAAACAATATAAATTCCCAGTCTGAAGCAATATAAATTCATAGTCTGAAAAAATATAATTTTTCACTCTGAGACAATATAAATTCTCTATCCTCTTAACAATACAATTCGTTGTCAAAAAAAAAATGGAACAATTATATGCATTGTCTAATAAATAATCTAATTAAATTGTTGACTATGCAATTCACTGTCTGGCATCTATATACACACATATTTCATTTCTATTGCAATTAAACACGCGTTTATTACTAAATTCGTTGTTAGAATCTATATGCAGCAACCAACACAGTTGGAGTCACACTCATCCCTAAGTTCGTTGTCGTTCATATGCAAAACGTTGTCCTTTAAATTCTCGTCGTCAATCTAGGCCAATGCCCATCTATTCAATACCAATCCATTGAAACACAGGAATATCCATAATGATAACCGTCGGTAAATCAAGATTCATTAGAAATGCAGGTACTTTGTGGTTCAATAAATAACTTTGTAAATTGTGGTCCATAAAAACACAGGTATGAAATCAAACACAGCTAAAGGCAACGATGATCAATCAAAGCGTAGATATTAAAAAAAAGGCGAAGATTATCAATATATAAATCATTGTCAAAGGCAAATCGTTGTTGACATTTACACAGTCGAACTGATCGATTTACGAGCATCAATAAAACTTGCAGGAGATGGGAAAAAGGCCACATCCATTTCTTCAAGGGTAAAGATTCAATTTATTCGAAAAATGAACCAAAATGGGACAAATGCAACAGGAAACCTCGAGGACTAACATAAATTTGAGTTTAAAATAGAACTGTAATTGCAAGACTCAAACCCAAACTATACACATGATTGCATCATAACATCATTTCCAGCAAGACTGGCAAGTTAAGTGAGATCATAGAAAAGGGAGACGAATGTAGTGACAAGAAACAAAGAGCCATTATCTCATCAAGAGAAAACCGCCCTAAGTCCGAAATTGTGAACCATAATACTTCCCCTAAACTTAACTCATTTTCCAGATAAATAAATACTCCACCAGTGAATAATGCGCAAATATGATGGTGTTTAGGCTAGATTTTGAATAAAATAATAAAGGCAAGGATTCGATGCCCAGGTCATAATTGCATCCACAAAACCATCAAGGACCATCATAAAAATCATACGAGCAGAGGTAATTTTGTTTAAACACAAAGATTTACCAAGATCAATATGATTGGAACATTGAGATGAGTTGAACACAGTTGTAAATTGGACGCATAGATAAGTTTGTTAAAGTGCAGAGAAAAAACAAAGAGATAAATAAAAACACCGAGGTAAAAGCATAGAGATAATCATTCAAGTGAAACGCAGAAGAAATCAACCACTAGAAAACGTAGATGTAACCAGTCACCAAAAAATGCACAGGATTGGAATTCAAGACTCAAAGGTTCATCAAATTTTAAGAAATTAAAGATGAAGAGAAAACCAGAGATGTAGTCAATCAAAACATGGAAATACTCATTCGCAAGAAGGCACAAGATCAGGGGTTAATCATAAGAGAAAAATGCAGAGATAAGTAAGGGTTCAATAACAGGGAGAAATTTATTCTTCACTCATCATCCATGCATAGGAAATCTGGGCATTTGAATCTATAGGTATTTAAACACCAAAGTGACGACTATCGATTCATCTCTTGGTCAACTGCTCAGGAAAAGACTGATGACTAAAGGGATAAGGGACAGAATATAAAAACACAATCTCTTCATAATAATCAATAAACCCACACAGAGAAATAACATGTGTATTTTAAATTTCATTGCAAGTAACAACTTAAATTGGTGTACCTTAGCCAAATGTGAATTCTCAGTAGTTTCTATCCCATGTGTGCTCCATCCAGTTCCCTCTTGCTGACCGATGTGATGTCACTGGTACCTCCCAACCAATGCTAGGGGTACTCTTCTTCACCCTGAGCCCCACGAGCTACAAAGGGGCCACACACACAATACCAGAGAACTGCTAACACCCAGCTCACCTCGCAAGGTTGAGCTACCACTCGTTACCCAAGCTAGGTATCCCAAATCCCACAAGATAAGTTCACTCAAGACAAAAATTCAGCAGCGTAATGTTACGCATGAAATGAGATCCATAATCCTCCTCCTTCATCCTTTTTATAGAGTTTTTAAGTGATTTATTTACCAAATTCCCATTTAATTTATTTTTCTTTAATTTAATCAGAAAAAACCTCCCCCGTACACATGTCGCCCATCCCCCTAGTTGCACCAGAAAACTAATTTCATTAATTTATTTAATTATTCCTATTTCCCTCACCCACCTAAAATCATTCCTAAAAACGCTCCTTGGTGTCCCAATATTCCCTTACAAATCTTAAATGACTTACGCCTTACTAAATTCCTAGCTGAGTTCAAAAATAGCAAGTTCCCAAGGCAAGATTCCTTACTAAGTTAGACATTCATCTTTTTCTTTATGTTTCCCCTTTTCCCTTTAGTTTCTTATTTCTTTTAAGTTTCTCTCTTTTCCCTTTTTAACTAAAACTCAATTTAGCAAGTGTAGAAAAAAAACCATTTACCCCTTTTTATTTTTAATTAAAAATTAAATTAGCATATGTAGATAAAACAATAATTTCCCTTTTAAAATTTTAATCCTCCATTATAATTTGATTTTAATAATTTAATTGAATTTCTTACCCCCCTTTTGTTACATGTTTAATTATGATTATTATTTTTGACCACATGTGTTACTTAGACCTAGATTTTAATTTCACTAGGTTGGGCGACATTTTTATTAGGAAATTGTTTTTAAATCTCACTTATCACATCATTCATTTTAAGGCCGACTAGGTTTATTCACTTACCCATTGAAATCACGATGTGCCCTTCAGGACGCACTAGGTGCTCCAAGGGTGCCACCCGCCTCCTTTCGTTTTCCTTGCGTGACATGCCCTTTAGGATGCACTACGTGCTCTGAGGGTGCCACTCACCTCTTTTTGTTTTCCTTGTGCGACGTGCCCTTTAGGACGCACTACATGCTCCAAGGGTGCCACTCACCTCTTTTAGTTCTCCTTGCATAATGTTCCCTTCATGACACACTACGTGTTCCAAGGGTGCCACTCACCTCCTTTCGTTTTCCTTACGTGACGTGCCCTTCATGATACACTATGAGCTCAAAGGGTTCCACTCGCCTCTTGACTGACTTGGTAGACATCAAAAACCCCTAGAGTCAATACTCCGCCAAGTGATCTTGTGGGAGACTAAGGGCCTCTAAGGAATAAGGCCCCTGCCTTATTGCGCGCCCCTTAGAATCATCGTGAGCTACTATCGCAGTCTTCCCTCACGCCATCATGTGTCTTCTCAAACTAGGTAATCGTTAACCTACAGTTTGAGCCATGGAGGGAGTGCTACTATGTTTTGGCAGGGTTTTTGTCCACACCTCTCCCTCAAGTCTCTGGTTTTCCTACGTGACCCCTCTACTCCACATGTGACTCTAGTCAGCAAGCTATCGTTAGCCTGCATCCATCAAAAAATCATGTCAACAGTAATAATCAATCATCATAACATCCTATCATATGTACATATGTCACATCAATAATATTCGACCCAACATTCCACTCTCTAACTCGATCTGGAGTCCAAGGGGTTTCACGGATGCCTCTGCATCCTTGGGGTCCAAAGTGATGCACACTCAAGTGAACCTAGTCAATAGCACCTATCTATGTTAATACAACCAAATAACATATCATCAATCCATAATGTCTCATAACCATAATCGAACAACCAATAGTATAATAATATGGATCACTTGTAAGCAAGTGTCCTCAAAGAATAAGTTCGTTCAGGGTGAGCTAGAGCGGGATGTTACATACACCCCCTCTTGTTTTGAACTTTGTCCCAAAGTTTCACAGTATGTAAATGCTGTAATAAAGTGTATCACAGTATCATAAGTCTATCTATCAACAAAAATGGAAACTGTTGGCACATATTATATGCGTCCTCCCAGGTCTCTGAGTGCAGACTATAGTTGTCCCACTAGAACTTGACCTGATCTACTGTTCGATGCAGTAGTTTTCAAATGCAATGGTCCAAGATGTGGATTGGCTCAGCTGTGCACGCACCCTCATCTGATACCTGCAAGATACTCAAATCAAACATGTGTAGGGTCACTAATATAATGTCTCAAATAGATACAAGAAAAACATTGTGCATACGCCTCAAAGAATCAGACAAGGCTAGTCAATAGGCCACGAGCCTCTATTTTCCACAATCTTGCAAGATCCCAAGAAACTAGGAGATATTTTATCACCCTTTCCAAACTCGATCGAACTATTATGCGGTTTCACCCGTAAGAACACTTGATCACCACATCATAACTATGGTCAACATGATGCACATCGACATAACTCTTCTATCGATCCTAGTCTTCTTTGAACCTTTGTACTATAGTTTGAATTTGATATTCCATTTCCTGGATGACTTCTGGTCCCACCAGAACCCTATTCTCAAGCCTATCCCAACTCAAAGCATCCGACATGATCGCCCGTAAAGAAACTCAAAAGGCGCCATCTTAATGGTGCTTTCATAACTATCGTTATCACAAATTCTACCAGTGGCAAGAATCCCTCCCAACACTTCTATTGGTCCATCATGTACATGCGCAACATGTCCTCCAAGATTTGGTTTGTTCATTTAGTCTGCCCGTCTGCCTCCGGGTGATACATAATAGTAAAGTCAAGTCAGGTTCCCAAGGCCTCTTGGAAACTAGTCCAAAATCATCCATTAAACATTAATCCTTGATCGGATATAATCCTCTTAGGCATGCCATGCAGCCTCACAATCTTGCTTATGAAAACTCTAGCTATGCCAGGTGCCTGATACGTCGTACACATAGGAATAAAATGAGCACTCTTCGTCAGAGTGTCGACTACCACAAAAATCGAGTCATGTTTCCTTGCCGCCAGTGGCAATCCAACAATGAAATCCATCGAAATTCCCTCCCATTTCGATTCAGGAATAGTGTGGTTGTAGTAATCCTGCTGGATGTCTATGTTCAGCCTTCACCTATTGATGTTCTAGATATCTTACCACGTAGTTGACTATGTCTGCTTTCATTCCTTTTCAGAAGAATAAGGGTTTAAGGTCTACCCTCATCTTCGTGACTCTTGGGTGAGTCATGCACACTGCTCTGTGAGCCTCGTTTAGGATCAAAATTCTCAACCTGTTGTTGGGTGGTAGGTAAATTCGCCCTTATATCTCAATGATCCTTCATTGTCCATAGTAAATCCTTCAAATTTTGGTACCATCATTGTGTTTTGTCTGATAAAATCCTTGACCTCCTTGTTCCAGTCATCTTCACACTATAAAGTTAGAATATTTTCACTTAGATTAGTATGAAGAGGTAATCACCAAAAAGATGTGTGGTCTCCAACTCAACACATATGTCACTTTGTTCACTATCCCTTTTATGGAAGAAATCTCGAAATCATACTCGCTAAGCAATTTCGACCAACGTCGTTGTCGCGCGTTCAAGTCTCTTTGTGTAAAGATGTGTTGTATTCCACAATGGTCCATTTTTAGTTCAATTTCCATCTAATAAGGTAGTGTCTCTAGACTCAAGGCATAAACAATGGCTTACAACTCCAAATCATGCGTCGTATAGTTCTTCTCATGCCTTCTCAACTTTCTTGATATGTAAGAGATCACTTGATCGTCTTGCATCAAGACTCTGCTTAAGCTTTCTTTGGATGCATCAGTGCATACCAAGAAGTTAGTGTCCATGTCAGGGACCTTTAGTATCAGTGTTGTTTTCAACAACTCCTTGAGCCTCTGAAATGATTCCACACATTTCTTGGTCCAAGCAAACTTCTTGTTCTTCTTTTGCAATTCTGTAATCGGATTTTCTATCTTTGAGAAACCCTTGATGAACCATCGATAGTATCCCACTAAAACCATGAAGCTACATACTTTCGGGACATTCGTAGGTGTAGGCCATTCCATAATATCCTCTACCTTTGTTGGGTCCATGACGATACCTTCGTCGGAGATGACATGCCCTAAGTAGTGAATCTCCGATTAATAAAACGAGCATTTAGAAAATTTCCCATACAATTTGTTCTCTCACAAACACTGAAGTAACGAGTGCAAGTTCTTGTCATGCTCCTCCATCGTTTGAGAGGAAATCAAAATTTCGTCAATGAATAATTGCACGAACTTGTCCAAGTAGTCGCATAACACTCTGTTCATCAAACTCATAAATAACCCAGGGGTGTTAGTCAGTCCCAAAAGGTAAAATAGTAAACTCATAATGTTCAAAATTTATCTTAAAGGATGCCTTAGGGATGTCATCCTCCTTGATCTGTAACTAGTGATACTTTGATCTCAAGTTGATCTTTGAAAACACCATCACGCCTTTCATCTGATCAAATAGATCATCAATCTTGGGCAATGAATATTGATTCTTGATTGTTGTCTTGTTCAATTGATGGTAGTCAATGCAGACTCTCCATGACCCATCCTTCTTTTGAATGAAAATAATAGGCGCACCCCACAACGACACACTAGGAAGTAAAAGTCCCAGGTCCAGCAACTCCTTCAGTTTCATTTTCAACTCATGCAACTCCGGAGTCAACATCCGATAAGGCATTCTTGCTATCGGTTCAGTCCCTAGTTTTAGGTCTATGGTATATTCCAATTCCCTCTCCAGAGGAATCCTAGTAAAATCCTTAGGGAAGACATTCGCAAACTCTCTTACCACTGGAAAGTGTTCTAGACCTTCCACTAATCCCTTCTCATTTAACACAAGGATCACATAAATCTTACATACCTTGCGCAAGATATTTTGTAGCTTTCAGGAAGAGATGAACCTCAGGGAAAATCCCTGGTTCCAACCTAAAATCATGCGTCTCTTTCCCTCATCATTGACCAAGCTCAATCATTTCCTCATATAGTTGAGTATTGCCTCACGCGATTCCAACCAGTCCACATCAATCACGACGTCTTAATATCCTAAGATCTTGATGTACAGATTGGCCCTAGTGAAAACATATACCAAGTTAAGGCTACAACCCGCAACCTTCTCTCCAACCTTCTATTTTTCTCCCAAAGAAAATTTTACAAAGCTAAACTCATCCTGTACTGCCTTCACCTTAATTATTTTTAGCGCCACACTAGAAATAAAAATTTTGTTAGCACCGGGATCTATCAAAATACTAAGGATCTGGTCAGTGACGGTACCTGACGTCTCGAATGTAGTCGACTGGTGCTCTTCCTGGCGGTTATTCACCACTATAAGAATCCAATGGGCCTTTCCCAAAACTCCCACGATAGAGGGTTCGGCTGATCTAGATGCTTTGGTCCTATCCACTAGGTAGTCATGATGGTAATGTGTCTCCCCACATTCCAACACACTTTTTTCAGTCCAGTAATCCTGGTACCCGAAGTAGAAGCAAAATCCTAAAATTAAGTCCAAACACAAACTTGTTGACCTTAAGCTTCTTGGTAATTTGGTGCAAAGCATATCGAAGCAGATCCAAAAATGGGCCTCGTACTCGGGCACCGTACAGTCTCTCTGTTGCGAGGCGTTGAACTCATTGAGCTGATTCTCAATGAATCCCTCTGATATATACCTCTCTCGGAACCATTCCTTGAACAGTTCCCATGGCAAGTCTTCAACTTCCATGTTCAAAAGCAGCAGGAGCATCTTCCACCATAGAAGAGCACTCCCCTTCAGTTGAAAGACTGCCCTACAGACCTTCATGCTGGAGGTCATAACCACGAAGCGTGAAGCACATCACCTTTGTCTACATCCATGCCTCGATGGTGCAACCATCTGTGACACTTGTGGACTTGAGAACTCATCTCTCTCAAGTTCTCAGTGGATGCTAACGGTACTAGATATGGCACGTTGTGGACCCTTAGGGGTACAAATGCCCTGGCCTCATCTGTTAGGGTCCTAACCTACACATCGGTAGAACAATATATTTGGATGTAATAAGGGTCAATATTAATAAGGCCTTTCAATAAAATAGAATAAGGAGGATGTAAGAAGACCTAATAGAAGCTTGCACTTCTAAAAACATTTTCCTCTAGATGCTTCTTTTTAGTATAAATAGGAGTAGAGGGTATGAGAAGATTGCTTTCAGATTCAAAGTGTTATTTATGTTATTATTCTCTTATCATTTCAGTTCTATTGTGGTGAATGTTCTGACTATATTGTTGTTATTCTTCCATTTCTAGCATTTTATTTTTGTTCTGCATACATTTAATATCTAGTATATTACAAGTGGTATCAGAGCACTTTCCTTGATAGAAAGTGTGGGTTAAATGTTTTTCAGGGTATAGACGTATTCCGATGTCTTTAAGCCACAGAGATCTGTTATTACATGCATAAACTCACAGTTGAGGGATTCATACACACAGGAAATACAAGTGGTACTTAAGTGCACATCTGTTGGTCACCCTTGTAACTCTTGTTAGTTCCCCTTCGAGTGGTAGTGCATTAGACAAAACCTGTGTATGGATCAGCCTAGATTACCTGAAGCCCTCTTTAGATAAATCGATCGGTCGCCTGACTGCTATAGTGTCACCGAGAATAACACTCGGGAAGATACTCTCTAGTACCTGGGTAGTCAAGTAGTATGGCTAAGGGTACATTCTATCCTCCTTAGTTAGTTCTCTGAGATATTGGGCTGAGTACTACTGTTGGACCCCGCACATATATCAGAGAGCTATAGCACAGGGAAAACCCTTGTCTATAGAACCCTTGAATACCTAACCCTTGGGGAAAGAAACATAAAAAAATTAAAACAGAAAAGATCTATTTCCATGCAACTGTGTTCGGGTTGCAAAGTAAATACACATTTATTTTTGGTTAAGCATTTGTGCATTTTCTCTCTGCAGTATTCTTCAAACTGGAGTATAACTCCACAGGTGTAAAAAAAAAAAAAAAAGTCTGGAATTGTTTTCACCATTATTTGAGACCTATTCCATTAGATTCATCTCTTCGCCCTTATCACATTCATCCATATCATTTGTTGGAAAAAAATTTGTCCCCACCCGCTCCTTTTCAGTTCTCCCATCCTCATGGCCCATACCCGTAGCCAAGACTTGGAAGCTCGCTTCAACACCTTGCAATCTGGTCTCCTTGAAACCTAACAATAAGTGAAACAACTCAGTGCCAATGTTGCAACCATCAATACCACCATGCAGTCCTCAAGGGAGGAAATCAAACAAGACCTCACCATCCAACTTGAATCATTCTTTTCGACACTCTGCACCAAACTGCATATCCCTATAGATAAACCTTCGTCTTCCTCACCTCCACATCCCTAAGGTGACCATTCCTCTCATTCCAATAACTTTCAGAACCATCACTTACAATGTGACCTACGCCTTCCATGGGTGGATGTGACCAAATTTGATGGCTTGGGCCCCACTGGTTCGGTAACCCAAATGGAACATTATTTCTCTTTATACGGCATTACAGATGACTTGTCCAAACTTCGGTATGGTGTTCTCCATCTAGATCAAGAACGGTGGCAATGGTGGCAATGGATAAAAACCTCTTGTCAAGGGTATATTCCTTGGACACACTTTGTGGAAGATATTTATGAATGCTTTGACACTGGAACCAACCATTTGGGCCATTTGACAAAGTTGAAACAATTAGGAACAGTGGAAGACTTTATAGCTGCCTTTGAGTGCCTGGCTTTTAGAACAGAGGGCATGTCTGATGCCTTTTTCTGAGAGTGTTTTATCAGTGGCCTCAAGGATGAGATTTGAGACCATGTCCTCATGGCTCGGCCTCAGAGTTGGGTGGAGGCTACTGAAAGAGATAAAGAAGCACAACAAGTTGTATCTTCTCAAAACCAAAAACCCTCCTTTATCCATTGGCCTAAACCAGTAACTCATTGCTACATCCATGCCATCAATAATTTCCAAATCATGATTGCCAATGGAGGTTCCATGAAATGTGGAGGGCATTGTGAAAATGTGCGTCTCCAAATTGGTGACTACCACCTGAAATCCCATATGTTTTCTATCGACATGGGAGGTTGTGACATTGTATTGGGTGCATACTGGCTAAGGATTTTGGGTCCCATTCTCATGGATTTTAAAGACTTAACCATGCAATTCGACTAGGAGGGCCACCAATTTAAGTTCCAAGGCATCATCGTCAGTTTACCTGAGATCATTAGTTCCTATCGCATGGAAAAGCTTCTCAAAAAAGGTCATTCTAGTGTTATCACCCAACTCCATGCCATACAAGCAACAGATACACCCTTGGTCCCATAAGACCTCCAAGCCATCCTTTATAAACATCAATTGGTCTTTTCCACTCCCCAAATACTCCCTCCTTCCTGTGGTGTTCATGATCATTCCATTCCTCTTGTACCCAGAAGCCTTCCTCCGAATATCCGTCCATATCGTCACCCCTTTTCCCAAAAAAATGAAATTGAGAAAATGATCCAGGAACTCCTTAAAGCAGGTGTTATCTACCCTAGTACAAGCCCCTACTCTTCTCCTGTGGTCATGGTCCTAAAGAAAGAAGGTTATTGGTGAATGTTTCCTGACTTCCATGCCCTCAACAAACTTACCATCAAAGACAAATTCCCCATTCCTGTCATTGATAACCTCTTGGATGAATTGAGTGGCACCCAATTCTTCACTAAACTGGATCTTCGTTCGGGCTACCACCAGATACGTATGAAAGAGGTAGACATTCCCAAGACTGCCTTCAGAACTCATGAGGGCCACTATGAGTTTTTGGTCATGCCCTTTGGCTTGTGTACTGCCCCCTCCACCTTCCAAAGCCTCATGAATCATGTATTCCATCCTTTTCTCTACCATTTTGTCTTAGTTTTCTTTGATGATGTCCTCATCTATATCAAAACTTGGACATAACATCTTTCTCATGTGGATTGATTTCTCCATCTACTCTCTTAGCACCAACTTTTCCTGAAATAGTCTAAATGTGCATTTGGCGCCTCAAAAGTAGAATACTTGGGTCATCTAGTTGGCAAGGATGGCATCAGGGTGGATCCTAAAAAGATTGAAGCTATGCAAGACTTCCCTCACCCAAATACTCTTAAGAGATTGCATGGATTTCTAGTCTTAACAGGGTATTATCGCAAGTTTGTTAAGAATTATGGGAAGATTGCAGCACCTCTCATTGCTCTACTAAAAAATAACTCTTTGAATTGGACTCCAGCAGCTTCCCAAGCTTTTCAAACCTTGAAGATGACCATGTGCACCACTCCAGTCCTCGCCCTTCCCGATTTCACAAAGACCTTTGTGTTGGAATGTGATTCCTCAGGGAAAGGAATTGGTGTTGTCCTTATGCGAGAGGGTCGGCCTTTGGCCTTTACCAACAAGCAACTATATGAAATAAATATGGGAAAATCCATCTATGAAAAGGAAATGTTGGCTATTTTGCATGCCATTGATATGTGGCAGCCTTATCTATTGGGGAAACATTTCCAAATTAAGACAAACCATCAAAGCCTCAAGTATTTTCTGGAACAATGCATTTCCTCCCCAGAACAACAAAAATGGGTGACTAAGATCTTTGGATATGATTATGAGATCATTTGCAATAAAGGCAAAGACAATGTGGTTGCGGATGGAATTTCCTGCAAATATGAAGATGAAAGATCCCTTTTTTCTGTTTCATTCATTGTCCTAGATTGGCTCCATGTCATTCGCCAAGAATCGCTACAAGATCCCAAAAGTTCACAGTTGATCCAACAATTGCAGTCCAATGCTCCAGCTTCCCCAGGGTACTCTTGGCTACATGATGAACTTCAATACAAAGGTTGTTTGTATTAAATAAACAATCAAAGCTTAAATCCATAGTACTTTTTGAGCTTCATGCTACACCCACCACAGGGCACTCCGAGTTCACCAAAACCTATGATAGGGTCAAACGTTCCTTTTTTTGGGATGGTATGAAACAAGTCATTCCTAATTTTGTCATTGAATGTGATGTCTGTCAATGCAACAAGGGAGAAACAGTCAAATATTTAGGCACACTACAATTGCTCCCACTTCCACCTGTTATTTGGAAGGATATCTCTATGGATTTTATTAATGTCTTACCCAAATCAAGAAATAAATTAGTCATCATGGTGGCTATTGATTTCCTTTCCAAATATGATCATTTCTTCACCCTTCAACACCTGTTTATAGCATCCACAGTAGGTCTTCAAGCTTCATGGCATGTCGCACTCAGCACATCTTATCATCCCCAGATTGATGGCCAAATAGAATTTGTCAACAAGTGTTTGGAAACATATTTGAGGTGTTTTTCCTTGGAAAAGAAAAATCAATGGGCTTAATGGTTACGCTTAGCTAAATGGTGGTAGAACACTTCATACCATACAACTACATGCATGACTCCTTTTGAAGCAGTATATGGATAAAAGCCACCTTCATTTCTCATACTTACCAGGCGCCTCAAAGGTCCAGGCGGTTGACCTAACGCTTACAGCTCAAGAGGCTATTCTCCGTACACTCAAAGAAAATTTGGTCATGGCACATAATCACATGAATAAACAAGTAGATGAAGGTCGCTCTGAACGTCAATTTGCAGAAGGGGATCAGGTGTTTCTTCGACTGCAACCTTACAAGAAAACTTCCCTCAAGGCCGAGCATTTTTAGAAGCTAGATCCCAAAGTTTATGGTCCTTATACCATTCTGAAGGGTCTGGGACAAGTAGCCTATCAGTTATCTTTCCCCAACCATTCGAAGCTACATCCTATTTTTCATGTTTCATGCTTAAAGAAGGTGATTGGAGCTAAGTGCTAAATTCAAACCAACCTTCTGGAGTTAGTTGAAGAAGGATCCATTTGGCTATAGCCAAAAACAGTTTTGGACCAGTGTGAGTGTCGCCTACGTCATAGAACCATCAAGGAAGTGTTAGTCTAGTGGAAATATACAACTCCAGTAGATGCCACTTGGGAATCAACTACCATTCTGCAACAATTTTCTCATCTTGAGCCTTGAGGACAAGGTTGTTTTTAAGGGGGTGGTCATGTTAAGGTCCTAACCTGCACATAGGTAGAAAAATATATTTGGATTTAATAAAGGTCAATATTAATAAGGCCTTTCAATAAAATAGAATAAGGCAGATGTAAGAAGACCTAATAGAAGCTTCCGCTTCTAGAAGGATCTTCCTCTCGATGCTTCTTTTTAGTATAAATAGGAGTCGAGGGTATGAGAACCCTAACTTGGATATTATTGTAATAGAGCTCTTCTCAACTGGAGGTTTCCCCCTCGAAGAGGCCCGTGAACATTGCTTTCAAATTCAATTTGCTATTTTTGTTATTATTCTCTTATCATTTCAGTGCTATTGTGGTGAATGTTCTGGTTATATTGTTGTTATTCTGCTATTTATAGCATTTTATTTTTTTTCTGCATACATTTTATATCTAGTATATTACATCATCTTAGTACAGATAGTGGATCAAGGCCTCTGACATTCCCTGAAACGACCTTGTCAAGCCATCATCATCCATTACAATAATCGGATCCATCCCAAGGACTTGTTCCTCCCCTTGGGGGTTAGACTCCGAGGAAGCGAGCACTTCTGAAAGCATCACACCTCCTTCCACAACACCACATTGTGAACCTCTGTGGTTTCCTCTAATCGAGATCAGTACATGGACACGTTAAAGTTTTTAATTAGCACTAGGTTAATACTCAAGGGTTTACTGCAGTGGAAGTTCTAGTGATCCACATTCACAAGGTTGAACCCTCTCGGATACCATATGTAACAACCCCGCTCATTACAACTACATGCGACTCAACACAAAAGGTTTTTATTTATTTATTTGAGTAGGATGACAACAATGACAACAGTTAAACAACACAAATTGACAACAACACAACACATTCATATCAGGCAACAGTAAACAATGACTCAGACACTATCACATAAGGAAACTGGAGGAAACATGCAGTGATTAATAGACAGATAAAAACAAATACTAGCCTGACACAAACAAGACAACACCTACAAGATGATGGAAAACATCCACCAACTCGACACAACGACTTGATGACCAGTAAATGGGAAACCTCTATGGCATGCAAAACCAAACGCATTAAGGCATTACCAACCAAGTGCCAACATCAAATACCATGAACAACACCCACATCAGGAAGCACAATCCTTTGGCGAGGTTGTCATTTGCATCTATCCCTAAGGTTGCACAATGATTGCCTCATCAGCAATCATGTCGTCACATGACAATAAGCGTGACATTAACCAAGGCACAACACGACACATCTAGACCGATAACCTAAGAACAAATTGAACACGCTAGGAGACCTAACTATCTATCAACCAGATGACGAAAACCCCAAGCCCCAATCAACAAGTCAATAAGATGAAAGGGAAACTAACGGCTATAACATTCATACAACAAGTTAAATTCCTTTTGCCACGAACGATTACTCTTGGAAACATAAACGAGTTCCTACCACTTGAATAAGAAAAAGGTCAGCTTCCAACCATTCCCCATCCCAACAAAAATAAAATAAACAAAAGACACCTCATCATTGGAATCAAAAATACATCAAGATGCCTCCTTACTAAAACCAGAAATAAATCAAATATGTTTAACATTATAAACAATTAGACAAATATTTACATTGTACGCCAAAGCCACTTCTCTGGCATTGCGATAGAAATGCACAGGTGCAATATGCATAAGGAAGTAAGGTCAATGTAACACACCAATACATAATTTGATGTATTATAAAGAGTCTTCTTCCATGACATAGTATTCAATTAAAAATACAGTGACATCACTCACAAGATGATTATTCCAAAGTCAAGCCGGATATGGCATAAATTAAGATTAATGAATACTACGATACTTTCAAATCTCGAGGTAACAAGCATATAGATTTGGTCAAGACTATGCTAATTACACCGTGTTAAAAACATTCGTTGTGCTAAATACATTTAACGGAAATTAATTACACCGTGATAAATGCATTCAATGGAAATTAAATACCCTAACATTCACATACAAAAATGTCATACAATACTTATTCTTTAATTCGCTATACAATACCTACAAAATTGTTGTCAATAGTTGTCTAATAAATATATTAATTGTTGTCTAAAATATATTGTTATCCATTAAAACTGAAACAATTAAATTGGTTGTCTTAATTAGCAGTGGGAAGATCATGCAGGAATCGTTGTCTGAAACTAAATAAATTCCTAGTCTGAAGAAATATAAATTCGTAGTTTGAAATAATATAATTTTGCTGTCTAAGACAATATAAATTCTCTATCCTCTAAGAAATAAGATTCACTGTCTAAAAAAAACTGGAACAATTATATGCATTTTCTAATAAATAATCTAATTAAATTTTTGACTATGCAATTCGTTGTCGAGCATTTATATACACACATGTTTCATTTCTATTGCAATTATACATGCATTTATTACTAAATTCATTGTCAAAATCTATATGCAACAACCAACACAATCGTAGTCATGCTCAACCATAAGTTCATTTTTGTTCATATGCAAAACATTGTCCATTAAATACTTGCCGTCAATCTAGGCCAATGCCCATCCATTCAATACCAATCCATTAAAACACAGGAATATCCACAACGAAAACCGCTGGTAAATCAGGATTCATTGGAAACGCAGGTAGTTCATGGTTCAATGAAGAGTTGTGTAAATCATGGTTCATAAAAATGCAGGTATGAAATCAAATGCAGCTAAAGGAAGGGATGATCAATCAAAGCGCAGATATTAAAAAAAACGGTAGAGATTATCAATATATAAAGCGTTGTCAAAGGTAAATCGTTGTCAACATTTACACAGTTGAACTGATCAATTTACGAGTAGCAATAAAACTTGTGGGAAATGGGCCAAAGGCCACATCCATTTCTTCAAGGGTAAAGATTCAATTTATTCAAAAAACGAACTAGAATGGGACGAATGCAACAAGTTTCCTAGAGGACCAACATAAATTTGAGTTTAAAACAGAACTGTAATTGCAAGATTCAGACCCAAACTATAAACATGATTGCATCATAACAACATTTCCAACAAGACTGGCAAGTGAAGTGAGATCATAACAAAGGGAGACAAATTTAGTGACAAGAAACAAAGAGCCATTATCTCATCAAGAGAAAACTACCCTAAGTCCCAAAATGTGAACCATAATACTGCCCCCGAACTTAACTCATTTTCCAGATAAATAAATACTCCACCAGTGAATAATGCCCAAATATGATGACATTTATGCTAGATTTTGAATAAAATAAGCAAGGCAAGGATTCGATGCCCAGGTCAGAATTGCATCCACAAAACCATCAAGGACAATCATAAAAATCATACGAGTAGAGGTAAGTTTGTTTAAACACAAATATTTATAGAAATCGATATGATTGGAACGCTGAGATGAGTTGAACGCAGGTGTAAATTGGATGGAGAGATAAGTTTGGTAAAGTACAGAGACAAAACACAAAGATAAACAAAAACACCGAGGTAAAAGAACAAAGATAATCATTCAAGTGAAACGCAGAAGAAAACAACCACCAGAAAATGAAGATGTAACCACTCACCAGAAAACACATAGGATTGGCATTCAAGACTGAGAGGTTCATCAAAGTTTAAGAAATTAAATACGAAGAGAAAATCGGAGATGTAATCAATCAAAACACGGAGATACTCGTTCGCAAGAAGGCGAAAGATCAAGGGTTAATCATAAGAGAAAAGCACAGAGATAAGTAAGGGTTCGATAACAGGGAGAAATTTACCCTTCAGTCATCATCTATGCACAGGAAAGAAGGGCATTTGAATCTATAGGTATTTAAACAATGAAGTGACGATATTCGATTCAGCTCCTAATTGACCGCTCAGACACAGACTGACGACTAAAGGGATAAGGGATGGAATATAAAAACACAATCTCTTCATAATAATCAATAAACCCACACAGAGAAGTAACATGTGTAGTTTAAATTTCATTGCAAGTAACAACTTAAACCAACATACATTATCCAAATGTGAATGCTCCATAGTTTTTGTCCTACGCGCACTCCATCAAGATCCCGCTTGTCGATCGATGTGACCTGACCAGTACCTCCTAGCCAATGCTAGGGGTACTCTTCTTCCCCCTAAGCCCCCCGAGCCACAAAGGGGCCAAGCACACAATACCATAGAACTACAAGCATCCATCTCACCTCGCAAGGTCAAGCTACCACTTGTTACCAAAGCTGGGTATCCCAACTCCCATAAGATAAGTTCAGTGAAGACAAACATTCAGCAGTGTAACATTACACATGAAGATGCGCTCCATACTCCTCCTCCTCCATCATGTTTATAGAGTTGTTAAGTGAATTCTTTCCCAAATTCCCATTTAATTTATTTTTCATTAATTTAATTAGAGAAAACCTCCCTCGTACAGATGTCACCCATTCCCCCTAGTTGCATTAGAAAATTAATTTCATTAATTAATTTAATTATTCTTACTTCCCTCACCCACCTAAAAACATTCCTAAAAACACTCATTGGTGTCCCAATATTCCCTTACAAATTTTTAATGACTTATGCCTTACTAAATTCCTAGTTGAGTTCAAAAATAGCAAGTTCCCAAGGCAAGATTCCTTACTAAGTTAGACTTTCAACTTTTTCTTTATGTTTCCCCTTTTTCCTTTAGTTTCCTATTTATTTTAAGTTTCATTCTTTTCCATTTTTAACTAAAACTCAATTTAGCAAGTGTAGAAAAACAACCATTTACCCCTTTTTCTTTTTAATTAAAAATTAAATTAGCATATGTAGATAAAACAATCATTTCCCTTTTAAAATTTTAATTCCCCATTATAATTTGATTTTAATAATTTAATTGAATTTCTTGCCCCCTTCTTGTTACATGTTTAATTATGATTATTATTTTTTACCACATGTGTTACTTAGACCAAGATTTTAATTTCACTAGACTCAACGACATTTTTATTAGGGAAATTGTTTTTAAATCTTACTTATCACATCATTCATTTTAAGGCCGACTAGTTTTATTCACTTACCAGTTGAAATCGCGACGTGCCCTTCAGGATGCACTAGGTGCTCCAAGGGTGCCACCCACCTCCTTTTGTTTTCCTTGCGTGACGTGCCTTTCAGGAAACACTACGTGCTCCAAGGGTGCCACTCGCCTCTTTCCGTTTTCCTTGTGCAACATGCCCTTCAGGATGCACTACATGCTCCAAGGGTTCCAATTGCCTCTTTTTGTTTTCCTTGCGCGATGTGCCCTTCAGGAAGCACTACGTGCTCTAAGGATGCCACTCACCTCTTTCCATTTTCCTTACACGAAGTGCCCTTCAGGACGCACTACGTGGTCCAAGGGTGCCACTCGCCTCTTGAATGACTTGGTAGACATCAAAAACCCCTGGAGTCAATACTCTGCCAAGTGATCTTGTGGGATACTAAGGGCCTCTAAGGAATAAGTCTCTTGCCTTATTGCACACCCCTTAGAATCATCGTGAGCGACTATCACAGTCTTCCCTCACGACATCATGGGTCTTCTCGAGCTAGGTAATCATTAACCTACAGTTCGATCCATGACGAGAGTGCTAGTAGGCTATGGAAGGGATGTTGTCCACACCTCCCCCTCAAGTCTATGGTTGTCCTTCGTGACCCCTCTACTCCACATGTGAGTCTGGTTGGCAAGCTATATTTATCCTGCATCCATCAATGAATCATGTCAGCAATAATAATCAATCATCNCACATCAATAATAATCAACCCAGCAATCCACTCCCTGACTCGATCCAGAGTCCAAGGGGTTTCACCGATGCCTCTGCATCCTCGAGGTCCAAAGTCCTACACACTCAGGAGAAACCAGTCAATAGCACCTGCCTATGTGAATACAACCAAATAACATATCATCAATCCATAATGTCTCATAACCATAATCGAACGACCAATAGTATAATCATCTAGATCACTTGCAAGAAAGTGTCCTCAAAAAATAAGTTTGCTCAGGGTGCGCAAGACTAGGATGTTACATCTTAGAACAATTTCTCAACTTTAGGGAACTACATCTTGATTTTACTATCAAGAACATGTGGTCACCCACTTTAAACTCTCTATGGGTTATTCCTTTATCTGTGAAAATTGTATGCTTGTGTTGGCCCACCTTTAAATCCTGCCTTATATTCACCATCTGATCTTCCATTTCCCAGAGCAGATATGGACCAACCACTGTGTGGTCTATTGGGTTGTCCCAACTCACTGGTGTGTTGCACTTTCTGTCATAAAGTGCCTCAAATGGGCTCATCTTTAGAGATTATTGATACCCATTGTTATAAAACAACTCAACCAAAGGTAAATATTTTTCTCACTGCATTGGTTTTCCCATCACATACATTCTTAACATATCTTTTGTTACTTGATTTACTCTCTTTGTTTGTCCATTTAACATGGGTGATAGGTTGTGCTAAACTTCAAATTTATTCCAAATCCTTTGAATAACCATTTCCAAAAATTCGATGTGAACTTGGGATCTTTGTCAGACACAATTGTATTAGGCACACCATGCAACCTACCAATTTCTCTCATGTATTACTCAAAAATGTTGGCTTCCTTGTGAGTTTACTTCATTGGAATAAAATGGGTAGGTTTAGTAAGCTTTTCCACCACTACCATATGGAATCATGTTGCTTAGTAGTCCTAGGAAGATTAGTAATTAAATCCATGGTCACAACTTCCCTCTTCCACTCAGGAATGGGAAAAGGTTGTGACAAACCAACTAGGTGTCTGTGCTTAGCCTTGACCTTTTGACATTCAAGGCATCTTGAAATAAAAATCAACAACCTCCCTTTTCATGCCTAGACAATAGTATTTATTTTTTAAACATAGTTGCCAACTTAATGAGAACTGTGACCTCAAAACGAGAACTCTGGCCCAAAAAACCCATATGTTTCCAAAAAAAACATGAAAATCAACCCCCAAATGAAAAAGTTGTGCTACCAGTAGCACCATTCTTTCAAACAGGGTCAAAATTACAACATTTTTCAAACATGGCCTTCAAAACTCATACAATAGCTCATAAAAACCTTCAAATCAACACCTAAATAAAAAAAATGATGTTACAGATTTTCTTTCTTTTTTTCAAAATGTTAAATTTATAGATATTTTGAAATCGTATTTTTAGTAGTGGGTACCATTAAAACCAAAACCTCAAAATCAGCCATCAAATTGAAATGTACTGCTACCAGTAGCACCCATTTTAAATTTGGGGTATTAAAATGACATTTTTTTAAAGTCGTAATCAAAATCATAGTTATTGCAAACAAAATCATCAAATCAACCCTTAAATGCTTACATTTTAAATCTTAGTTTATCACTCCAAACACAACATAATACACAATACCATGAAAATAATACATTTAAAAGTATATAATCAAAACCCAAATTTGTGAAAAAAAAACATTAAAAAAAATTAGATAAAAGAAAAAACTAAAAACAAATGAAAACAAATTAAAATTTTCCCCAGAAAACAATAATTTTAAAAAAATATATATTTATTTTTGAAAAAAAATAGTAAAAATCTATTAGAACCTAAAAAAAATATGAAAAAAAAAACAAAAAAAGAATACTAAAATCATGTAAAAATTCAAAAAAATATATAAAAAAAAATATAAGATACAAAATACTAACAAAACAATTACAAATTAACAAAAAAAAAAAGCAATCTATATAACTATATTATATAATATAGTTAATAAACTATATATAATATAGTTATATAATATATAACTATATATAATATAGTTATATAATATATAACTATATATAATATAGTTAATAACTATATATAACTATAAGTATATAACACGGGAGGCAATGCGCGACATTGCCCCAGCCCTTGCGTGGGAAAGGGCCAGGTCCCATGGTGCCATGGGACCTTGCCCTTGTCCACACGGGGGTTGGGGCAATGCCCGACATCGCCTCCCATGTTATATGCCTCCCCTCCCCTCCCGTGTTATATAGTTTATAGCTGATGATGATGATGATGACGATGATGATTAATGTCCACTAAGACCTAATTGGTCTATCAGACCTTAAGAGGGTAAGTGATTACTTGTGATTCTTTAGAATTTTGCTTCTGTGCTACAAAATCATTAAGAGAAGCTTTCCAAGATCACCATACTTTTGTTGAGTTAAGAGGTTAGGAAGGTTGGTAGTGTGATCAATATTTTGAAAATGAGATCTAATATGGGTATAGGCTAGAATATCTAAGAGAAAGTGATTTTTATCTTCAACCTTCTTAGTGTCACAAAGATGACACACTCTTTCATCCCATGGCGTTTTAGGAATTGACCAACGCCTAGTTTCACTATGGAGCTCGTGAAAATTTGTTCTTATCTTAGCAATGCTTATTTTTTTCTTTACACTTGGAAAAACAGATAGATAATTTTGATCTTCTATATTAGGGTTGATTACATCTTTATAACACCTTAATTTTCTTTTTTCCTTTAACTCTTTATCACACCACATTTTTTCCTTAAATTTTGATTTGACGTTTTTTTTAATAGTATCTTTATTCTGCAAAATGTTTTCTTCCATTATTCCCCAATAGTTTAGCCAAGATCGGGCGTCTTTATGCCATCCTCGCTTGAGTCGATGGTGGTTATGACTTGATTTGGAAGCAATTTTAGGTAGCCTCTTGTCTTCCATGTTGTTTAACTTGTTCTTATACATTAGGTATCTATTCATAGCCATGCTCTTAATAGGGGAGAGGCTAGCTTCTACGAGGAGGATGTGATAGGGCGTATTTTCTTTAATTTTGAGATTATAGGTTATAAAATTATTTTCTATTTTCTCTATCTTTCTCCAGGATTCATGAGAGATACTACAGCCCCATACTTCACATCCATAAAGATAACAGGTGTAACAAGAGTCTCAAAGATGAGTTTCTTCTTATCCCAACTCCAAAGTTGAGTTGATTTACAATTCTTTTCAAGCCCATAATAAGCTTTCCATCCCCCAATAATCCTTTTCTCAATGCTATAATTCCAATTAAGCTTGTGGTGAATATCAATTCCAAGATATTTGTATGAATTCAATTCCTCCAAGTTGTTGTTGTCATATACAAAGGTGTCATAAGGGATCTTATTGGATTTAATAATCATGACCTTAGTCTTATCAATATTAACAATCATACCCATATTGGAGCAAAAATCCTTGAGGATTCTTAGTTGGTTTTTCAAGATCATGGGGACTCCTTGCCATAAGAATGATATCATCGGCATAAAGAAAAATATTAATGACTATATGAGTGAGTGTAGGGACGACACAACCTGCTGTTTCCAAACATTATTCTAATTTATCAATGTATATGTCAAAAAGGGTAGGGGACAAGGGACAACCTTGTTTGACAACGATATTGCAGTTAATCTCTTTTGACCAGCCCTCAGTGTTTTTAAACTTTGCAATAATGTTCTCATACATCCTTATTGCAGTAGCCCTCAAATCGAGAGGCACTTTTATCTCTTCCAACCTATTTCAAAGGTTTTTCCTAGGAACCATGTCAAAAGCTTTCCTAAAGTCAACAAAACAACAAAAAAGATTGGTTTTAGTATTGCAGAACTCCTCTGCAATGATCCTAAAGGTAACAAGATGGTCCATAGTTGAATGATATCTCCTAAACCCGGCCTGGCCTTTATCTCTTTTACCGTGACTTTCTAGCCAAATGCTAATCTTCTTTTCCAAAATGATTCCATAAAGCTTGGCTAAAATCGGGCTAATCATAATGGTTCTATAATTAGAGGGAATGTTTTTATCCCCATTTTTAAAAATAGGAACAATGACTCTTTCCGTCCAAGTTTTAGGGAAGCCCTTCTTGACTGCTAAATTGAAGAGCTTGTGTATGTGAGGGATAAGAATTGGCCCTCCGATTTTAAAATTTTCAACTTGGTAGCCTTCAATGTCCTTATCTTTCCCATTTGCAAGCCGCTTAACCTTGAACTCTATGTCATATAAAGAAAAACTTCTTCCTTTGTAGGGACAATAGGAATGGTGTCCATGGCATTAGGGAACTCGTAAA
>JASDQU010240553.1:66817-77296 GCA_032191745.1 Picea mariana | reverse complement strand
TCCTCTTCACAATTTATGTAGAATAATTTCTTCTCACCACAGTTATGTCCCTTACTATACTTGTTGTCACAATTAAAGCATAAACCTTTTTCTTTTCTTTCCTCCAATTGTTGAAGTGTCAACCTTGTAGGTTGAGGTGTTTTAGAAGAAGGAACATTGTTCTCTCTATAGATGTTAGGATTGGTCCTTCTAGTAGCCATAGCCATATTTTTACTTTCAAGATTTCTTGCCACCTTAAATGCATTCTCCAATGATTTGGGTTCCCAAAGGAGAACCTCATGTTGCATGTTATTCTTTAAAGTTCTTGTGAATACATGAATCAAGTGATCATCTGGAATATTGGTTACCTTTATATTCAATCTTTGGAAGTTCTCAATGTGCTCGGTAATTGAACCCTTTTTCTTGAGATTTATCAATTGGCTAAAGAAGGTATTGCTCCTTGTATCCTCATAGTGTTATATCATTTCTTTTGTGAAAAGTGTCCAAGTGACGAGTGATTTGCGAGAACAAAGCCATCGATACCATACAAATTGATTAGGTTCTAAATATAAAGAAGCAATTTGTACCTTTTGTGTATGTGGCACATTATGTAGATCAAAGAATTGCTCCATATGAAGTATCCATGTGATTGGTCCTTGCCATCAAAATTCCTCATATCGATCTTAGGAACGTGGTTGGTCTTCAACCCAAAGTTGGAGTTTCTCCATTCTTGATTCAACTTCCTTGTGTCCACATCATGAATTTTATGGGATGCATTTTCACTTTCAAGTGTGTTCTCTGTTATGAAATTTTTCAATACTTCCATGATCTCCTCTTTTAAACCATCCATCTTTGCCTCCAACTTAGCTTCCATCTCTTGTATTGCATCTTTTGTTACTATCTTCTTTTGTAAATCATTTATGTCCCTACGCATTTCTTCACCTTCATCAAGAGTCCAATTAGGATTGTCTGGAGGCTTATTTGGTGTAGCAGTTCCCTTTTTGGGTGGCACGTTGGCCAAGTATCACTTTTGAACCTTCATTTTGAGGTGGTTCTACTAGACAATATTTATACTGTTGTATCTCCCAAGTTTTGTCCCTTCTAGGTATGAAAATTTCTTTTATGTAGTTCTTTGATATTTATTCTCTGCAATGCCACAAGTCTGATCAAAATTGGATGTGCCAAGTAAAATTTACTATAACTTCCCCACAACTTGCCACTTTTTGGCCTTTCCAGGAGATATCCCTTGTATAGCGTGCCCCACACAAAATAATTGATATAAAATTATGAAACTCATACCAAAAATACTAAAGACTATCCACGATCCAATGAAATGAGTCCCACTCAATTTGGATACTCTAGGAAGAATTTATGATTGTTTTACCTGGAACACCTTCTTGAGACTAGTCAATAGGACTAGTCAGATACCCTATCTTACACAGGGTGTATCTACAAATTTAAGATGACCTAGAAGTGGAAATGTTTACCACAGATACCTTACTAATTTCTATGAATATCCTCCAAATTTCAGGGTCTGAGACATTACAGAAAAATTGTTATAGAGAAAATTTTGCAATGACTCAGTTCAGGATGATTCCAGAACCCTATATTGTATAGGTTGTATCTCCAAAAGTATAAGGCCTCGGGAGCTGAAGTTTTAACAAAACATAGCTCGATTCATCTACTAAATACCCTCCAATTCGTTCCTTCTGAAACACTATAGAAAAAATGTTATGGTCAAAATTCCAAGGTGTCTCAGATCTAGCAGCGAAACCCCAAGACCTTGAGCTCTAATATCATATGTTATGAACTAAATATCAATATAGCATAGAAAAACCTCAGAAAAAGTACTCAACGCCTTGAAAAAAATATAATTTAAAATAATAAGCCTCTTCGAGGGGGAAACCTCCTTTTACCCCACTTAAATGTTCCAGTACAAGATGATTCCAAATGAAAAATTCTCCTTGGTATATATATGATACTATGAGGTGTAATTACAACTAATGAAATAAAGCCAACATAAATAAAATAGCATTACTAATCTAATATGCCCCAATTAAGGGGTAACGAGCCAATATTAGGGCTTAACATCATACAACTTTGTTAACAAACTTCCACCGTGTATCAAGGATAAAAGTGAGTTCATTGGTATCAGGATTGGTCCAGGGAAAGTGACAGGAGCCATTGATGCAACCAGTCTTGATTGTATGCCCCATCAACAGATAATTTCCCCTGTACATTGTGAAGTCTGCCTACGTTGGATCGAACGATATTATATTGATATTCCTATTCTCCAAGCTCAAATTAAATTGCTAGAAAACCATAATAAATTACTCATAAAATAAAATCGTGAACTCGGAGCAAATGAATAGAAACAAGCCAAACGTCTTAAGAAGACAAGCAACATTTTGATAAAGAATGCAGATAGTGTGAATTCCATAATAAATTCTGAGCTATCTTGATCCATGTTTAGTCATTGGTTTAAATGGTAAAATGATTGTTTCCCTCTTATTACAGTCATGATATTTGTTTTGAATCAAATCAGTTGAAATTAGATTTATTTTGCCAATATAAGATTGGCTACAGAATCTCACGATTCTGTAGCCAATTCATTTTTATATAATATTTAGTAATTAGTTGTTAATAAATTTTCTAACTTGTTCCTATTTCATTTTTTAGGACATGGTATATCTGATGCTGATTTTATGAGGTGGAACATGTTCAATCTAGTTGATTAGTATCTCCTTTTTGTTTCTTTTGTAAATATAAAAAAAAAATCATAAATTTTTTAAGATACCATTTGATCATGAGTGGCTATAGGCCCTCCATATTTGTAATGTTTTGATCTTATGAGATCTGATCCTATCTTGGGAGATAGGAAGTTGAGATTTCAAAAAATCTTTAAATACTCTCTATTTTGTAAGTGAAAGGCATCTTGGCCTGGAACCAAAGATGAACGAATGATTTCCCAAGACTTAATGAAACATCATACAACATTTTGGATTTAGTCCTTTGTTAATGGTGTTTCATTAATGTTTCAGTTTATTTAATCCTGGTGCATTAATATGTCTTGTAGATTTAGACTCAATGATATGTTATGTTTCAAGATATTCACGTTATAAATATATTTCATGATTAGTTGTTCCAGATATTAACATTGTGATCATCTTTTCAATTTAAATATCATGATTTCTCTTCGATGTTTAGTTGAACAATGAAGTATTACATTTGGATTTTTCTAACTGTAATTATTTATGATCATAAGATCACAGGATTAACATGTGTTCCCTATTCTATTTCTAAAAATCTTGGCTGCCAATACATTCTATGAGATTATTCAGAACAATTTTAGTATAAGTCTATTGCAGATTTATCTCATAGACATGGCTACTGGATGATCTTGATTCATACAAAGGCATGGACACATCAGACAAACTAATATCAGGTTATCTCTTTTGTGTTTCCAATTTTCGTCATTTATATATTAGCGAAACCATAAAGTGTAGATCATCTTTGACTATCTATACATTTGTGTTTCATAGTTTAATTAATTCAAGTTCTGTTAGATTTATAGATAGAAAAAAAAAATTATATGTGCTTTGTTTATCTGCTTCTCAAAAACAATTATTTTTACCTTGATTTCGTAAGTTTCTAGTAAAACTTGCAATCTATAAATGTTGTTCATAAGTGAGAATTTTATGTTTTATTTTTCTACGTAAACAGATTTACAATAGTTATATCAGAGTATGCATATATGTAGTCTATTTTTTTAGCCTTAGTTAATTATTTTAGGATTTTAGATTGGCTAACGGAGCTATTAAACCCATCAGAACAAGTTACACCAAATGACTTGGGTTACTTAAACAACCCTGGACCGGACTTGTTCTGCCAGTTGAGGGATAGTCAATTTTTCTCGTCAACAAGGCTCCAATGACAATAGAAACAACTATTTAGACTGAAGAAGTATTTCACTCCTCTAAATAGGATGACATGATTTATTTATAAAGGGGCTGATCGAATGGAAGTAAACTCAAAACAGTATCGCTTACTTAGAAAACTAGGTTGGAACAACAAGGACATGTGAGGTCTTGATTTAACTTGAGCCAGTAAATTCGCATAGTGGTAAGCGGAGGGAAAGAAAGGGGAAAAGTCACGGATGTGAGATCCTCTCATATCAGAGAAACTTTAGAGTAAACCTCAAATGTTGCAGAACTAATACAATCAAACATACATCACATAGTTACAACAAAACCTGACTGGATCATCCATACCTGGGCTTTCAGATTTAGAGGAACAAGGAAAGGAGGAAACTGGCCGCCATTAAACAAGAAATCTCAAAATATCATTGTATAAATAGAGAACCAAAGGATTTGTTAAAGATTTACAATCAGGAGCTTAGCTCTACCATCAATAGATTACAAAAATGGAAAAATTTCCTACATATACCCAAAGCCAATAACAACAGCAAAACCAAGACTTATCATTAAAAAAATTATGTCTGCATGTTTACTAGCAGACTGCACTTGCAGTCTCTGGACGGTCATGTGCTTGTGTCTGATGCAACTAGGCTCCTAGTAGCCCCACAAAATAATTGACCTGTCTCAGGTTCGTTTCTAGACTTTCCATTTATGGTGGAGACGATGTCTAACCATCACCAACCACCTCAATAACTGCTTCCTTGGGATTGCTAACGGCTCGACCAACTCTGCACTCTTGGGATGTGGAGGCCCTCTCACACTGCCACCTAGATTGGTTGAATGGCCTAATTATAAGGCGTGGAGGCTAGTGCGAAGACTGGGGCACATGATTAGAAGTGGTGGTTGAGCGGTGACCAGGCAGGGTGAGGGGAAACAACGAATGAGAAGGTGAAGGGACATGATTGCTCGAGGGAGGATGCATTTCTTATGACTGAGTGATGTGGAAAAGAGAGGGACAGGTATCGAAAGGCAAGAGGTTGAAACAAGAATAAGGTGGGTCAGGATGGTGCTGAGTGGAGGTGAGATATGGAGTGGAAGACAGATGGTGGAAGATGAAAAGTGGAGGCAATCATGAAGAGATGATAGGGGGACCCACACAAAGTCACCCATTCTGAAACCCTCCCCCCTTATTAAAGGTAGAAAGGAAAAGGGGGTCTAGAATCCAATCTTGTCCATAGATCTGGGCTCCCAAATCTAGGTCGTTGAGACATGCGCACTCAATTTCGAACCCCCCCACCTTTTTTTAAAGGTAGAATGATGAAGGGGGTCTGGAATTGAACCCTGGCCATAGATCTGGACACGCAGATCTTGGTCGCTCAGGTTTGCCCACTCCTTAGCTTCATGCACCAAGAGTCATCCCTGATAGATGGTTGAGACTGGTCCATGATTAATGGACCAGATTCTTTTAGGAGTTCTCCCATTGGGAGTTCTTTCTCCTTTTCTCTCAAATTCCTGGTCACTGAAATGCAACGAAGCTCGATCGCGTGCCACCTGTGTCTGCTGAAATGGATGGCTCCAATCACTTCTGTGATATAGGTGATGTCCTCGGTGCTAATCCTCATGCAACTTTATTGATCGTGAATTCCAGTTGATTCTCGATCTTCTTCCTCGACGAATCCTAGCCATTGAAAATAGATCTTCACCCGCTCGCTTGACTTTGAACCCCGAATGAGATTTTATGAGATATGCACTTGGGCACTTCTATCAAAGGCCATGAATAATCACCCTTTAGTGGGTTTTTAGCCCGCCTTTTCTCCTTTTGCACCATGCGCTCGACTTAGAAGAGGAAACAACCCATACTAGAATTTGTGTTAACATTAGGCTCCATGGGGGATAGAGTTGTCCCAGTGATGCTCTAAGAACTCCTTCTGTAGTTCTAATGCTTTTCTGTTGGGCTATGGAGTCATTTATTAAGCTGAAAATAAATAGAAAAACTATATTTACAAAAAACAGAGGAGCCATCTAAGGCTCAAATAAAACATTTCTTCAGGAAATGCCCATTTACTGGGTTGTTAAAAACTTCTTCACCCTCTAAATCCTGCAACCTATATGTGTTATTTAAGAATACTTCAAAGATTTTGAAGGGCCCGATCTAAAGGGCATCAAACTTGCTGTGTTTTCCCTTATCCTACCTGGGTGCATCCCACTTAAGCACCAAATCTCCCAGCTCAAATTCCTCCTTTTTGACCTTCTTGTCAAAGTCCTGCTTGATCTTCTGCTAATGAATACGAGCTATGTCCATCACTTTCTCCCTGATCTATTGTAGCTCCACCACTTGATGAATTTTTTTGACCATATGGTCTGACTCTCCTTCATGCTCTTGAAAGAATTTGGCCACAGGTAAAGTGAGCTGAGTGGGGAACATGGCCTCCATCCCATAAACAAGTTGAAAGGGTGAGGTGCACAGGGACTTATTTGTTATCACTCAATCGGCCCATAGAGAAAACTTGAGCATTGAATCCCAGGCCTTCTTATTTTCTTCCAATAATATTTTAATGATCTTGGTTAGGCTTTTATTGGAATATTTTTCCAGTCCATTTCCTTGAGGATAATAGGGAGTGAAGTGAATTAGGGAAATATTGAACTGCTCACAGAACTTAACCAGAGGCTCAAACTTGAAAGAAGCAGCATTATCAGTGACAATCCTGTTGGGATAGCCAAATCTGGCTATGATATCCTCCAGAAAGCTAATAATTACCTTTTGTGAAGAACTCCTAGTGGGGGAGGCTTATATCCACTTGGTGAAATAGTCTGTTGTAGTCAGAATCCATCTATGTTGGCCACTTGAAGGAGGATGAATTTCCCCAATGAAGTCCAGGCCCAACTGTTGAAAGGGTGTTGAAACTACTACATGCTTTAGTGGTAGATATTTGAGCTACTTCTTCTTTGAGAACCTTTGGAATTTGATGCAAGCTATGAATTCTCTGCAGACATAAATGAATAAGGTGGGCCAGTAGTACCCATCCCTAACAATTTTGTGGGATGTGGTCTTCCAGAAATGATGCCCTCTGCAAAGGTCGTTGTGGTAATCAAAGATAACTTTATGGGCTTCTTATGGATTCAGACACCTTAGAAACACTCCTAGAGGGTCTCTCCAGTACAAGACATGGTCAATAAGGCAATATATGATCGCCTTGAGATTTAAATATCTTGCCTTACTTTTTCCCATTCCATCAGGGGGTGTCAACTCTTGCAAAAAGTACAAAATGTCTCTGTACCAATTGCATTCTACTAGTAATAAGTTACCCTGAGAGATTTGGTTGGATGACTCAGCTTGTTGATTTCATGAGCAAGCATTGATGAAGCTAACCCCCAAGGAATTTCAATTGGATTAAGCCAATAACTTGGCTAAACCCTTCCCTTTTGCCAACTTGGTGGGCTTTATCTCTAGGTCAAACTCTAGGATCTTGGCAATCCATTTACGTCTTCTCCCATCTATGCCAGGCTGTATAAGGATGTCCTTCACAAAGGCTGAAGGAATGTATGCAATCACTCTTGAGTGCAAGGCATAGACTCTGAAATCTTTGAGAGATTTCACCAAGGCATAGGCCTACTTCTCCATGATCTCATACCCGATTTCCGCATCTCTCAATGCCTTACTAAAGAAGGAAATGTGTTGCTCTTTCCCTTTCTCATTTTTCTGCAATAAGACCGCTACTACTGTATCAAAATAAGCAAAAGAAAAAATTAGGAAATCTTTGGAATAATCAGGACTGATCAGCATAGGTGCCTCAGTCAATGCCTTCTTTATTTGGAAAAAATATTCCCTGGGTTCAACAGTCCATTTTACTTCATTTCCCTTTCTGAGCATGGTTTTGATGTGTTTCACCACCTCAGCAAAATTTAGGATGAACCTCCTCAGAAAGTTAATCTTCCCTAGGAAATCCTAGACTTCTTTTCTAGACCTGGGAAGTGACAGGATCTGAATTGCCTCTACCCTTCTAGGATCAATTCTCACTCCCTCTGCTGATACTATATGGCCTAACAGCTTCCCCTCCTTCATAGAAAACAAATATTTCTTGGGATTTAAGGAAAGGCTAAATCTCTGGAATTTCAAGAAAACTTTCCTCAAGTGACATAGTGCTCTTTATCAGACCTAGAGAAGACTGTGATGTCATCTAGATAGATCACCACAAAATGATCTTTCTCCCCAATGAAGGCTATGTCCATGTCTCGCTGAAATGTTTCCCCTGCATTCATTAGTCCAAAAGGCATTTTGGCATACATGAATGTGCTCCAAGGAGTGGTGAAGGCTATCTTTTCTCCGTCCTCAGGCATGACTGATATCTAATTATAGCCAGAAAAACCATCAATCATGGATATTCTAGATGCACCAGTTACCCTCTGCAATATCTATTCCATGTTGGGCAAGGGATAGTTTTCTTTCTTTGAGCTCCTATTAAGGTTCCTGAAATCGACGCAGAGCCTGATTTCTCCACTTTTCTTCCTTACTGAGACCAAATTGGCCACCCATTCAGAGTATCTCCAGGGAACAATGATTTGGGCATCTAACAATTTCTTCACTTCTCTCTCCATTATAGGCAGCAACATGGGATTTATCTATCTTAGCTTCTGCCTAAATGGCTTAGCCTCTTCCTTTAGTGGGATCTTTTGTTCAATGATAGATGTGTCATATGTCTTGAGGTCTTCATAGGTCCATGGAAACACATAAAAAAATTCTCTTAGTAAGTTAGTATATTCGGCCCTCTGTTCTTTGGTCAGGCTACTTGATAACTTGACAAACTTAGGCTCCTCCTTTGTGCCAATGTTTCATTAAACTGTATCAGCATCTTCATTTGAAACCCTACCATTTACTGCCACATCATTCCCATCGAAAAATCTTTATAAAGGGACTAATCTCTTGGGGATTTGATTGCTAGGAAACTGAACAATATGGTGATTAACAATTTTATTTAAAAATACCTCAGGGTGGGGTAGACCTTCAGGATCAGGGTCCTGATCAATGTGCAATGTGGAGAATTTGTCGACGGAATGAAGAAATTTTTTTATTTCAAGATCGTCTTCAAATACCTTCCAATGCTTGATATTGTCTGAAACAGATGGCCTATATCTTATCTCGACCCCATATTTGATCTTAGGTGGCAGAGGGATCCTGAACAGACTAGCTAAGATAGTTAAGGAATCGACCAAAGTATTCCCCTCTCTTGGAATAAAAGAAATGTTGAAAGCTGAGAAGAAATTATCAATCAGGTCCCACACCTCATTTTTGTAACTCTTGAGCCGAGGATGCTTAGCCCGATAAGCATTCCTGACTTGCTGGATTATCAACTCAGCATCTCCAAACACCGCTACCTCCTCAATTCCCATTTCTTTTGCAGCCCTTAAGCCTAGAACAAAAGCTTCATATTCTTCCACATTATTGGTAGCTTCAAATTCCAGCTTGTATGACAGGGATATGGTTTCCTACCAAGGGGCCACAAGAACCACTCCAGCGCCAGTACCTTCGCTAGAAGAAGCTTTGTCGAAGAACATTTTCCAAATAGAGGTGGTTGGAGGAGGTATCTCGTGATTAAATATGGGTTTCTTTCTGATTTGGAAAGGGGCTTCAAGAGTCTCAGTGATCTGCAACAAACTAGACCCCAAATCAGTGTCAAGTGAAAATATAGGATGATTGGTGGGGTCTACTTCATCACTAACAATGTAGGCTAGATGAGCTTCTCTATATAACCTCCTGTGTTCACCTCCAAAGACTGGAATGGTGGCATATGTGAGATCCATCTGTAATGTTCCTCCAAGTTTTCTAATCCAAGATCTTGACAACAACATGTCGAACTTGGGGGGAACATCAGTTACTACAATGTCCATGACCACACTCTTCATTGGAAGTTGAAATAAAGAGACCACCAAGTCTTTGATGACTCCAAGGCATTGCACCCTCCTTGAATCAAAAGAGTACAAATCGTGATAAGCCTTTTTCACTTCTAGTCCCAATTCTTCCATGACTATTTTGGGCATAAGTTTGTGGGAAGCTCCTGAATCCATGAGGCAATCATGTAGCACCTTATCATGTATGTTCATGGATGTGTAGAATGGAGGGGATGAATCATCTTTGTCTTCTACCATGGGACCTAATACGATGGATGGATTTTCATCTTGAAGACTTACTGAGTCTGAGGAAGGCTAGGGGGACTCAGATTGTTGCAGTTTGGAGAGGGACCTTTTGAAATCTTCATTTTTAACTAGCTCTGAGAGGGGTACGGGAATTCTAATCTTTTGAATTTCATGCTCAAAACTAAAGAAGGGAAAAGGCTTAGGAGCTTCCCTTACCTTAGAGACAGGTTCTTTGGTTGTTGGTAAAATATTCTGATTTTTCTTCTCTTTAGTAGTGATTGTTACAGGCTTAGTAGGTTTTTCTGCTATTTAGGGTTGATCATGGCTATCAAAATTCCCTTCTTTCTTCTCTGACCTAAGATGATATCTATTAGGAGTGTTGTTGGCCTTTTCCCCTTTTCCCAACTCATTGACTTGACTGTTCATAAGGGATTCTTCATATATAGATTGA
>JASDQU010240553.1:50898-66797 GCA_032191745.1 Picea mariana | reverse complement strand
AAGATCTTGACAACAACATGTCGAACTTGGGGGGAACATCAGTTACTACAATGTCCATGACCACACTCTTCATTGGAAGTTGAAATAAAGAGACCACCAAGTCTTTGATGACTCCAAGGCATTGCACCCTCCTTGAATCAAAAGAGTACAAATCGTGATAAGCCTTTTTCACTTCTAGTCCCAATTCTTCCATGACTATTTTGGGCATAAGTTTGTGGGAAGCTCCTGAATCCATGAGGCAATCATGTAGCACCTTATCATGTATGTTCATGGATGTGTAGAATGGAGGGGATGAATCATCTTTGTCTTCTACCATGGGACCTAATACGATGGATGGATTTTCATCTTGAAGACTTACTGAGTCTGAGGAAGGCTAGGGGGACTCAGATTGTTGCAGTTTGGAGAGGGACCTTTTGAAATCTTCATTTTTAACTAGCTCTGAGAGGGGTACGGGAATTCTAATCTTTTGAATTTCATGCTCAAAACTAAAGAAGGGAAAAGGCTTAGGAGCTTCCCTTACCTTAGAGACAGGTTCTTTGGTTGTTGGTAAAATATTCTGATTTTTCTTCTCTTTAGTAGTGATTGTTACAGGCTTAGTAGGTTTTTCTGCTATTTAGGGTTGATCATGGCTATCAAAATTCCCTTCTTTCTTCTCTGACCTAAGATGATATCTATTAGGAGTGTTGTTGGCCTTTTCCCCTTTTCCCAACTCATTGACTTGACTGTTCATAAGGGATTCTTCATATATAGATTGAGTCAAATGGGGAAAAGGGAAGGTGTCTTTAATACAGTGAATTTTAGGGTCGATCTCATCTATCTCCTCTCCTTCCTCATGAGAAACTAGGTTATTTTGGAGAGGGGTTTGGATCCTCTGCTCATCTTTGTCTTTGCTCCTATGTTCCCTTGGCAACTTGTGGCATATTATTGTTGGGCCTCCTGAAACCTCTGTTATCAGTATTTTGGGGATTTCTGTACATGGGCTTCCCTTCTAATTCCCACCATTCCATTCTAGTTGAAAGATATTTTATCATTTTAGTTACCTCATCTGTCTGGAGGGGAATGGGAGAGGAATTGGATGGGGAGGCTTCAGGTCTCTTTCTAGATATGTCTCTATCATCCTTATTTCTAAGTCGGTCAATAGACAATATGTTAGATTCTACTTCCATGGCTGCATCATGTATGTGAGCCAGAGTAGTGGCTCTCCTTTCCCTCAACAGAAGGCAAAAATTGAGATCAAAAGCGCTAGCATAAGTGATCTTAGCAGAGGCTTCTAAGGTTTTTATTTTAGCAGGGATCTTATTGTACATTTTTTTGAATCTCTTGGATAAGTCAGAGACAGTCTCTCCTTCCTTTCTCTTCAAAGACCCAAACTCTGTCATGTAATACATGAAGTATTTTTTTTCTCCCCACTGTCTCAAAAAGGAATTATCCAAAGCCTCAATCCCATCAATAGATCTAGGAGGCAGGGCCCTAAACCACTTTCTAGCGTCACCTTCAAGGCTATGGAAAAAAATTCTCATCCATACATTTTCATGCATGATAACATGATCATCTATAAAACCATAAAAGGCTTCAAGGTGTTCTTCTGCAACTATGTCCCCTTCGCCTGTAAACTTGGGTAGTTTCTTAAGGTATCCATCTTCTAGAAGGGCATTGAGAGGCTAAGGTAACACAAGGGGAGCATACCTAGTAGCCATTATAGCCTCCATTTTGGTCATGGGGGGATTTTCTCCTGCCATAGGAATATTAGGTGGAGGAGATCTCGAAGGAGAAGGAGCTTGAATAGGGGATATTGAAAGTGAGCTTTCAGGTGGAAGGGGAAATAGTGGGGGACTCAGAGAGAAGGCTAAAGGGCTTGAGTCAGCAGATGCTTCTCTCTGTGCAGTAGAAACAACAATAACAAGAGGAGGGGTTGTAAATATAGGAGTGGGGAAATATTCTATGGTCCTGGGTCTACGCCAAGGTACAGCTTCAGGGGAGAGGGGAGTGATAAGGATTTCTCCCTGCAATCCCAGACCAGGAGGGGTAAACTCAGCAGGAACACTCCTGAAATTCAAGAAATGGGAAACTTCAGAAAAAGGTTTGCTAGGAAGCTGAGAAGAAGAAAATGGAGTTCCTAAAGAAGGAGATGGCAGATTACCTGGTTCAGCGATGGAAGTTTCTCCTTCAGAGGCCTTTCCCTTTCTGATAATCACCTCCAGATCAGCTTTAGGTGTAGCTAGAGGTAGCTATGGATGGGACCGCATGTGTCTACCTCTAGAAGCCACAACTAAAACAGCAGGTTCACCACAATGGAGTTGTCACAATGGATTCATCAGGTGCAGAGTAACAATCTCGTAGGGCTCTGATGCCTGATGCACCTTCATAATCAAAGGCTTAATTTCATTCAATCCCAGGGAAAATTTTCAACTTCATCTCCGGTAACAGCGCCAGGAATGTTGGCTATAGAAGTCACTCCTGGATTGTAGAAGGACTAAGCCTGAGGCCCATCAGTTTATGTCACAATTTTTTTATAAAGGGGGCGATCGAATGGAAGTGAACTCAAAACAATATCGCTTACTCAGAAAACTAGATTGGGACATCAAGGACATGTGAGGTATTGATATAACTTGAGCTAGTAAATTTTCATAGTGGTGAGTAAGTGGAGGGAAAGAAAGGGGAAAAGTCTCAGATGTGAGATCCTCTTAGACTAGAGAAACTTTAGAGTAAACCTCAAATGTTGTAGAACTAATACAATCAAACATACATCATATAGTTAAAACAACACCCGACTGGATCATCCATACCCAGGCTTTCAGATTCAGAGGGACAAGGAAAGGAGGAAGTTGGCTACCATTAAATAAGAAATCTCAAAATATCATTGTATAACTAGAGAACCAAAGGCTTTGTTAAAGCTTTACAATCGGGAGCTTAGCTCTACCATCGATAGATTACAAAAATGGAAAAATTTCCTAAATATACCCAAAGCCAATAACATCAGCAAAACCAAGACTTATCATTAAAAACATTACGTCTGCATGTTTACTAGCAGACTGCACCTACAATCCCTGGATGGTCCTGAACTTGTGTCAGACACAACCAGGCTCCTGGAAACCTTGCAAAATAATTGACCTATATCAGGTCCCTTTCTGGACTTTCCATTTATGGTGAAGATGATGTCTAACCACCACCAACCACCTCAATAACTACTTCCTTAGGATTGGGAATGGCCCGGCCAACTCTGCACTCTTGGGACATGGAGGCCCTCTTGCGCTGCCACCTAGATCGGTTGAACGACTTAATGATAAGGCATGGAGGCTGGAGCTAAGACTAGGGCACATGATTGGAAGTGGTGGATGAGCAGTGACCAAGTAGGGTGAGGGGAAACAGTGAATGAGAAGGTGATGAGACATGATTGGTTGAGGGAGGATGCGTTGCTTATGACTGAGTGATCTGAAAAATAGAGGGATAGGTTTTGGAAGGTAAGAGGTTGAAATGAGAATAAGGTGGGCCAAGATGGCACTAAGTGGAGGTGGAATATGGAGTGGAAGACAGATGGCGGAAGATGAAAGGTGGAGGCAATCGTGAAGAGATGACAGGGGGACCCACACAAAATAACCCATTCCAGACCCCCCCCCCTTTTTAAAGGTAGAAAGGAAAAGGGGGTTTGGAATCCAATCTTATATGTAGATTCAGGCTCCCAAATCTAGACCATTGAGAGATGCACACTCAATTCTGGACCCCCCCCCCTTTTTTAAAGGTAGAATTATGAAGGGGGTCCGAAATTGAACCCTGGCTGTAGATCTAGACACGTAGATCCTGGCTGCTCAGATTTGCCCACTAGTTAGCTTCATGCACTGAGATTCATCCCTGATAGATGGATGAGACTACTCCATGATCAATGGAGCAGATTCTTTAAGGAATTTTCCCATTGGGATTTCTTGCTCCTTTGCTCTCAAAGTCCTGGTCATTGAAACGCGATGAAGCTCAATCGCATGCCACCTATGTCTGCTGAAATGGACGGCCCTAATCACTTCTGCGATATAGGTGATGTCCTCAGTGCTAATCTTCATGCAACTCTGCTGATTGTGAATTATCGTTGATCATTGATCTGCTTCCTCGACAAATCCTAGCCATTGAAAACAGATCTTCGCCCACTCGCTTGGCTTTGAACCCCGAACGCAATTTTTTGAGATATGCGCTTGGGCACTTCTAGCACAAGCCGTGAATAATCACCCTTTAGTGGGGTTTTATCCCACCTCTTCACCTTTTGTGCCATGAGCTTGACTTAGGAGAGAAAACGACCCATACCATAATTTGTGCTAACACCCAGAAGCCTTCCTCCCAATATTCACCATATCACCACCCCTTTTCACAAAAAAATGAAATTGAGAAAATGGTTGAGGAACTCCTTAATGCATGAGTTATCTGCCCTAGTACGAGCCCTTACTCTTCTCCTGTAGTCATGGTCCTAAAGAAAGAAGGTTCTTGGAGAATGTATCCTAACTTCCATGCCATCAACAAAGTGACCATTAAAGACAAATTTCCCATTCCTGTCATTGATGACCTCGTGGATGAATTGAGTGGCACCCAATTCTTTACTAAACTTGATCTTCACTCAATCTATCACCAGATACGTATGAAAGAGGCAGACATTCCCAAGACAACCTTTCACACTCATGAGGGCCACTATGAGTTTTTGGTCATGCCCTTTGGCTTGTGTAATGCCCCCTCCACCTTCCAAAGCCTCATGAATCATGTCTTTCATCCATTTCTCTGTCATTTTGTCTTAGTTTTCTTTGATGATATCCTCATATATAGAAAAACCTATACAAGCCATCTTACTCATGTGTATCAAGTTCTCCATCTACTCTCTCAACACCAACTTTTCCTGAAACAGTCTAAATGTTCTTTTGGTTCCTCAGAAGTAGAATACTTGGGTCATCTGGTTGGCAAGGATGGTGTCAGGGTGGATACAAAAAAGATTGAAGCTATGCAAGACTGGTTTCACCCAAAGACTCTCAAAATCTTGCATGGGTTTTTGGGCTTAACAAGGTATTATCACAAGTTTGTTAAGAACTACGGAAAGATTGCAGCACCTCTCACTGCTCTCCTCAAAAAGACTCTTTCACCTGGACTCCAGCTGTTGCTCAATCTTTTCAAACCTTGAAGACAACCACGTGCACCACTTTGGTTCTGGCCATTCTTGATTTCACAAAGACCTTTGTATTGGAATGTGATGCCTCAAGGAAAGGAATCAACGCTATCCTTATGCAAGAAGTTCAACCTTTGGCCTTCACTAGCAAGCAACTATCTCAAAGGAATTTGGGCAAACCCATTTATGAAAAGGAAATGTTGGCTATTCTGCATGTCATTGATCTATGGCACCCTTATCTCTTGGGGAAACACTTCCAAATTAAGACCAACCATCAAAGCCTCAAGTACTTTCTGGAACAACGCATTTCATCCTTGAAGCAACAAAAATGGGTGACTAAGATCTTTGGATATGATTATGAGATCATTTACAAGAAGGGAAAATACAATGTAGTGGAAGATGCACTGTCTTGAAAATATGAATAAGAAGGATCCCTTTTTCCTCTTTCCTTCATTGTACCCAATTGGCTCCAAGCTGTGCGCTAGGAATGGCTTCAAGATCCCAAAAGTTTTCATCTGATCTAGAAATTGCAGACCAATGCTCCAGCTCCCCCAGGGTACTCTTGGATCTAGTATGAGCTTTGATACAAAGGTTGTTTGTATTTAAGTAAACAATCAAATCTTAAATCCACGGTACTTTCTGAGATTCATGCTACACCCACAACGGGGCACTTAGGTTTCACCAAAACATATGACAGGGTCAAACACTCTTTTTTATGGGATGGTATGAAATAGGACATCCATAATTTTTTCAATGAATGTGAGGTGTGTCAATGCAACAAGGGATAAACAGTAAAATATATGGGCACACTACAACTGCTTCCAATCCCACTTTCTATTTGGAAGGATATCTCTATGGACTTTATTACCGGCTTACCCAAATCGGGGAATAAATCAGTCATAATGGTGTTGTGGATCACCTTTCCAGGTATGCTCATTTTTGCGCTCTTCAACACCCATTTACTACATCCATGGTGGCTCAAATTTTCATGGAATCGGTTTTCAAGCTTCTTTGCATGCCGCACTCTATTGTTTTTGATCGTGACCCAACTTTCACAAACAATTTTTGGCAAGAACTGTTTAAGCTATAGGGCACCCAATTGCATCTCATCACAGCTTATCATCCCCAAACTGATGGTCAAATGGAACTTGTCAACAAGTGTTTGGAAACATATCTGAGGTGTTTTTCCTCTGAAAAACAACATCAGTGGGCTCAATGGTTACCCCTAGTCGAATGGTGGTACAACACTTCCTACCATAAAACTACTCACATGACTCCTTTTGAAGCAGTATATAAACAAAAGTCACCTTCAATTCTCTCATACTTACCGGGTACCTCAAAGGTCCAGGCGGTTGACCAAACACTTATAGTTCGAGAGGATATTCTTTGTACCCTTAAAGAGAAATTGGTCATGGCACAAAATCGCATGAAGAAACAAGCAGGTCAAGGTCGCTCTGAATGTCAATTTGTAGAAGGGGATTAGGTGTTTCTTTGGCTGAAACTATACAAGCAAACTTCCCTCAAGGTCGAGCATTGTCAGAAGCTAGCACCCAAATTTTATGGTCCTTATACAGTTCTCAAGCATGTGGGACAAGTCGCATATTAGTTAGCTCTACCCAGTCAGTCGAAGATACATCCTGTTTTTCATGTTTCATGTTTAAATAAGGTGATTGGAACTAGGTGCCAAATTCAAACCAACCTTCTAGATTTAACTAAAGAAGGATCCATTTGGCTACAACCAGAAGCAGTTTTTCACTAGAGTGAGCATCGCTTGCATCAGAGAACCATCAAGGATGTGCTAGTCCAGTGGAAAGATACGACTCCAGCAGATGCCACTTGGGAACTAACTACCATCCTACAGAAATTTCCACATCTCAAGCCTTGAGGACAAGGTTGTTTTTAAGGGGGAGGACATGTTAGGGTACTAACTCGCACATTGTTAGATCAATATATTCAAATGTAACAAAGGTAAATATTAATAAGGCCTTTCAATAAAATAGAATAAGGTGGATGTAAGAAGACCTAATAGAAGCTTCCGCTTATAGAAGGATCTTCCTCTAAATGCTTCTCTTGATAGACATATTTAGTATAAATAAGGGTCGAGGGTATAAAAACCCTATCTTGGGGATTATTGTAATAGAGTGCTACTCGACTGAAGGTTTCCCCCTCGAAGAGGCCCATGAACATTTCTTTCTGAATCAAAGTTTTATTTTTTTTGTTGTTCTTATATCATTTTTGTGTTATTGTGGAGATTATGTTGGTTATATTACTAATAATCTGCCATTTCTAGAATTTTGTTTATGTTCTGCATATTTATTATATCTGGTATCTTGCAACCTTTCCCAAAGGAACCTTTTGTTTTTCCTTCTTATGGAAACATTGGTCCTCCTCACATCGCTACTTTGAACCTTCCAGGTCTCAGAATTGGATTACTGGCATGGTTGTTTTCCACTCAGGTAATTTTGAATCCAGTAAGTTCTTCGGTCTTAAGCACTTCCCCCCAATAACAACCACCTCATGTTGATCCTTCGCCTTCTTCACTAGTAAGATATTCTTCACCTTCTCCACTTGCAAGGTCTTGTTCCATGTCATCTTCTGTAGAAATTTTGATACACTTTATGTATTCCTGTGATTCTCCTGATCTAAAAATTTCCGCCACTTGTTAAATACATAATAGCTTCTACTATTATTATTATGGAAGCAATTAAACCATGATCACAACCATGAGCACAAAGTGAAATATCAATAACACACAACACAGAAGTTTTACCTGGAAAGCATAAAGCTAAAAACCCCACTCTCATATATTATGTATATCATGAATCATGAAACAATCTCATACAAAACTCTAATACAAGATCTCTCAGTACAATACAATTGTTTCACACTGTCATACATAAATCAGAAAATACATGTGCCAATTCCTGTGTCCATACAACTTGCCTCCTTTGCACAATCTCTGCAATTTGAATTCTCACAATGATCGAATTCATTCATAAATTGGCTAGTTTGCACATGCTCATAAGCATATCCACTGCATGTCTGATCAAATCATAACTAATAGCCAAACTATCCCTTTCACCTGTTATCTCAACTGGGTTTCCACTGGATCTGACATGCATGTAGTTAACCGTGGTGAATCTTTGGTTGCATGTGAGTTCACTGATTAACTGAACTCTCACTAGTGCATGTTTAGTTACAACTAGTACAACTAATCTTAACTCACTTAACTACACTTATAATTCTGTTACAAATCCAACTCACTCAGTTATGAATGAAATAATAGATTAATATTTATTGTCTAATTTATTTAAGCGAAAAATAAATTAGACACATGTTTCTTGTTGACTTTTCAACACTCCCTCTCAACAAGAAAGGGATTATCCTTCACCCCAATCTTGTCTCTATGATATTTGAATTTGCTCCTGGTGAGTGCCTTCATCAGAATGTCTGCATCCTGATCTTCCGTAGGAATGTATTGAAGCAACATGATCTTTCACTACACACAATCTCTAAGATGATGATATCGGATATCTATATGCTTAGATCTGTCATGAAACACATGATTAATCGAGGGTTTAATGAAACTATGATTATCACAATAAATCACTGTCGGATCTAAATGAGAACCAAACAAACCAACCAAGATCTTCTTCATCTAGATAGCCTCACATGTATCTTGGCTCGCTGCCATGTATTCCACTTCCGCTGAACTAAGTGCCACAGATCTTTGTTTCTTGCTGTACCAAGAAATAGTTGTATATTCGATACTAAAGATCYCCCCTGATGTGCTCTTTCTGTCCGTTGGGTTACCCACCCAATATGCATCCATGAATCCATGGAACTTCACCTCATCAATCTGTCTGTACCATAATCCATACTCAKATGTGCCCTTCAGATATCTCAGGACATGCTTACCTACCTTCCAAAAGAGTTTGGTAGGCTTAACCATCGCTTGACTTAGTTGGTTAACTGCGTATCAAATGTATGGTCTCGTGCTCACTAAATAAATTAGCGAACCCACTAACTGTCGATAGACAGTAGCATCCACTACCTCTCTAGAAGTAGCATCCTCTTTCCTCTAGTTTCCTGGAAGAGGAGTATCTATGGGTTTGCATCCCTCCATGTGAAACTTACCTAGTATCTCTCTTGCATACTTTCCTTGAGACACAAAAAGTTCACCATCTCATTGCCATATTTCCAATCCAACAAAATAATGAAGAAGGCCCAAATCCTTCATATCAAACTCCTTTGCAAGATCCTCCTTGCATGAGTGTATCAACTGCTCATCACCAGTAAGTATTAAATTATCAACATAAATCACAATGATTAAAATCTTAACCTCCACCACAATTTGGTATAGGTTTTCATCCGCTTCACTTTTGGTGAAGCCTAATTCAGTGAAATATTTGTCTATCCGAGTGTACCAAGCACGGGGTGCTTGCTTCAGCCCATACAATTCTCTCTTGAGTCTGCACACATGCGACTCTCTATCAAAGGTCTCAAAACCTTCTAGCTGTTCAATGTACACTTCTTCCTTAATGATACCATTGAGGAATGCAGTTTTTACATCCATCTGATGAATGCCCCAGCCCATTTGTGCAGAGAGCAAAAGGATGAATCTTATGGAAGAGTACCTCATGACAGGTGCAAAGGTCTCACCATAATCTATCCCCTCAATCTGTGAGAAGCCCCGGGCCACAAAATTGGTGTTGTATTTCTCCACACTCCCATCAACAAATTTCTTTACCTTGTAGATCCATCTCGAACCTACCACTGATTTATCAATCGGTCTTGGGACAATTTGCCATGCATTGTTTTTGACAATGGAGTCATACTCCTCTACCATAGAATCAACCCAAGTGGGGTCCTTCACTACTTACTGAAAGGAATATGGTTCAGTCACAATACATTTTCTCATGAGAGCCATGTATTCAGCAAATCGATCAGAAGACTGTCTATGTCTGCATTATGAAATAGGGGCTCCTACATTCTGCGCAGCATCTAGTCTCAATCTATCAGCTTCTGTGGTGCGCTTTCTGCCATTTTTGATGGATGGCTCTGCTTGAGTGGTTTCCTCCACTCCATGAACCTCCTCATGTGGTTGATCCACATATTGAGACTCATCCTTGGGAACCAACAGTTCCTCTTCTGCATGCAAGTCCAGCTCCCTCTCAAGCGACAACCGCATGGCTTTCCCCTCATCGAATTTTGTATCCTATCGCATAGCAGTCAACTTACTATTCAGAAAATACACACGATAATTATGGGGTGTTTCTATGTACCCCAAAAATATCCCAACTTCAGTAGTCGGTTCCATCTTCTTCCTGGCATCCTTGTTCACTTGCACAAAAATAGATGTGCCAAAAAATTTAAAATGCAAAAAATCAGGTTTCTTACCAGTAAAATCTTCTTCAGGTGCACTCATGCCAAGTACTCTATGAGGAAAATGGTTCTGCACATAAACTTTATATTTCATGCTTCTTCCCACAAATGCAATGGTAGTCCCTGATCATGCAGCATCGCTCGTGCTGCACCCATGATCGTTATGGTTTTTCTCTCCGCAACCCCATTTTTTTGTGGGTTATGAGGCGTTATGAGTTCTCTTCAAATTCCTTCTCTACTTTAGAAGTATTTGAATTCATTAGAGATTTATTATCCACCATTATCACTCCTTAGAGCCTTCACTTGCTTCCTCGAATCTTTCTCCACCAATGCCTTAAACTCACAGAACTTTGAGAATGTTTGATCCTTCTTCTGCATGAAGAATATCCAACATTTATGAGAAAAGTCATCAACAAAAATAACATAATACCTATGTTTTTCTATTGAAGCAACCGAGAATGGTCCACACACATCTATGTGAATTCTCTCTAGGATCAACGAAGCATGGTTCTCCTTTTCATGAAAGGTGGACTTTACATACTTCCCCAGTGTGCACCCCTTGCACTGATCTGACTGAGCAAGTGTTCCCCTTGGAATTCTAGTAGATATTTTCCGCATGATCTTCAAGGCTCCATGATGAAGATGGCCCAATCACCTATGCCATAATTCGCCCTCATTCCAACTCACCACTTTTTATACCTTGCCTATCATGGCATTGCAGCCATCTACCTCTAGCATGTAGAGATTCTTAACTCGAATCCCTATCTTCTTGACTTGACCTGTTGCTTTATGTCACAGGTAGGCTTTACCACTACTAAAAACAACATCATAGCCTCTGTCCTCCAACATTGCGACTGAGACCAAGTTTTTCTTTAGACCTGGAACATGCATAACATTTTTCAATTGAAATGATTTACCTGACTCCCTCTAAAAGGTAATGTTACCAATACCAGTTGCACTGTATCGTCCATCATCACCCATCTCTATATGCATTCTAAGATCTTTCTCCTCCAAGTCAATGAAAGACTCTTTATCTTCCATCATGTGGAATGAAGTGCCACTATCCAAATACCACACCGATCCCGATGCAATTGAAGCCATGCATGCGATCAAAGAAAAATCAAGCTCAAATTGTGAGACAAGAGCCTCACTAGTTGCAGATCCAACAACGGTCTTGTTCTTCTTCTTCTGTGGACAGTTAGTAGTGAGATGCCCATGTTCGTGACAGTGAAAACACTTCACTTTGGACAAATCCAGCTTCTTGACTTTAGAATCAAATTTTGGATGGAATTTCTTCCCTTTCCCTTTCCTTGCCTTGGCCATCAAAGAAAAATCCTCTTCATCCTCACACTTTGATGAAGATCTATCTCTGGTGTTCCGCCTAAACTCCTCTTGCACTAGATCTGACCACAATCATTCCCAATCTGCCAATTTTTCCCTTCCATTGACATAGTCTTGATAACTGTGCCAACGCTTAGGAATCCCTAGGAGCACCAAGCTCACCAAATCATCAGTAGCGATTGTTATTCCCACACTTCCAAGCTCATCCTGACATTAGACAAACTTCATGAAATATTTTGGAATGGTGTCGCCTTTCTCCATCTTGATCTTCCTGAGTTTATCTTTGAGCACCAATTTCCTATGGTCGCTACTGTTTTGGAACAGATCTATCAAAACATTCCACACTGCATATGGTGTGGTTTTCCCATGGAGACTTGAGACAATGTGATCTCGTACTCCCTCCAATAGAATCCTCCTCGCCTTCACCACTTTCTTTTGCCATGCATCAATATTTGTAGTGTATGTCGCATATGGATTAGGAACACCTATATCAATGTAGCCCTTCAAGCCATTGTCTTCAAGCACTACTTCCATCCTGTCCTTCCAAGCAATATAGTTTGAGCTGCCCTTGAGTGCATACTCCAACCTCAAGCCATTGAAAGACATTTTTGATCTTGAATCAAGTGTCACACTAAGAAAATATTGCAAATTCGAATGTTATCCAACCCAAAACTCAACTTCTATAATCCTTCTTCCCTGGGAGGTTTGCACCCCACCTGAGATTAGCCTAAGGGAAGTTCACACTCTGCCTGTGTGTAGCCTGTGAACTTGCCTGGGAAGTTCGCACCTTGCTCCACTGTAGCCTGTGAGAATGCCAATGAAGTTTGCACCCTGATTCACTGTTAGGGTGAGGGAAGTTCGCACCCTCCTCCACTGTAGCTTGCGAGAATGACAATGAAGTTCTCACCCTGCCTTTGTCTAGGGTGCGAGAATTATATATCTTGGAAACACTGAAATTTTTCAGTACTAGAGTTCGCACCCTCCAAGAGACAGGACCTGTGAGAATTAAATTATGTTCACACCTCACTTCCATGACTCTGTGGCCTCCGTGGCTCTGATACCATGTGGAAATTTCGATACACTTAATGTATTCCTGCGATTCTCTTGATCTAACAATTTCTACCACTTGTTAAATACAGAATCCTTCTACTATTATTATTGCGGAAGCAATTAAACCACGATCACAACCATGAGCACAAAGTAAAATATCAATAACACACAACACAAAAGTTTTATCGAGAAATCGTAAAGCTAAAAACCCTACTATCATATATTATGCATATCATGAATCATGAAACAATCTCATGCAAAACTCTAATCCAAGAGCTCTCAGTACAATACAATCGTTTCACACTGTCATACACAAATCAGAAAATACATGTGCCAATTCCTCTGTCCAGACAGCTTGCCTCCTCTGCACAATCTCTACAATTTGAATTCTCACAATGATCGAATTCATTCATAAATTTCCTAGTTTGTACATGCTTATAAGCATATCCACTGCATGTGTGATCAAATAACAACTGATAGACAAACTGTCCCTTTCACCTGTTATCTCAACTGGGTTTCCACTAGATCTGACATGCATGTAGTTAACCGTGGTGAATCTTCAGTTGCATGTGAGTTCACTGATTAAATGAACTCTCACTAGTGCATGTTTAGTTACATCTAGTACAACTGATCTTAACTCACTTAACTACACTTATAATTCTGTTACAAATCCAAATCACTCGGTTATGAATGAAATAATAGATTAATATTTATTGTCTAATTTATTTAAGAGAAAAATAAATTAGACACATGTTTCTTGTTGACTTTTTAACATCTTCTTTGTCAAGTGGAAACTCTGAAGATAGTATCCCGATGGATAAGAAGAAGAAGAAAAGGAAGAATAAGAAGAAAAAAAATAAACAAAGATCTAAAATCCCAACCATTGTCGGATGTGTTGGAAAGAAACCAGTTACTATTGATCATGTTGAGAGTGTTGATGATGCCAAGATCACCCAAACAACTCGTAAGCCCAAGTACCCTTGTAGGCTTTGTAAGGGTATCCATCTTCTTAAGGATTTCCCTAGTCTATCCAAGGTTATAGAAGCATGGTATACACACCCTCACCAACCCATGTCATCAACCTCTGAATAACATGTTGATGACCTCCCGTAAACTAGTCAAAATACCCTTGGGAAGAAGAAAAGGAGAGTCAAGTTTCCTTGTAGGTTATGCGGAGGGAGTCATCAAACTCACCTTTTCCCTCGTATGGATGACGCCTCAAAATTACTGGAATACATGACTATTTCACCACCTCAACTTCTAGTTGCTTATCGCAAGCTTACTTTCGACCCACCGGTAATTGATGAAATGATCAATCGGGCCCCTTCATTGGTAAATCCAGTTGATCAAGTAATCAATCTGGTCATGTCCTTAATTGAACCATTTTACCAAGTGGTTACTCCGATCCCATCCTCGCTCGATCCCACTCTCCTGTTAGAGATTGAAACTCAAGCAGTCGATTTGTTTCCACCTGTCAACCCCATTCTCCCCTTGGAGAATGAAATCCAAGTGGTTGATCTGATCTCATCATCGGTCGATCCTACTCTCTCGCTCAAGAGTAAACCTGATAATTCCCACACTTTCCTTGTTGATATAGGCTATGCCATGTCAAGGGGTATTCCTCCTTCTCTCGTGAAACCCCCTCCAAGTAATGAGGCCATCTTTTTTAATTGGGGTGTGCTAATTGGACCTCATCTTCCCTCTCACATTCCTTTCTATATTACTGTATAGGTTTGTGTTCGGGACATTCCTCAGATGTTGATAGATGAAGGTGTGTCCGTTAGTATTTTTTCCTCTATTGCTTGGCAGGCTTTGGGTTGTCCTCAGCTTGCACCGGTTACACAAAATCTATTATCTTTTAACAAAAGAGCCAGTCAACGTTTAGGGACCCTTCCTCAGTTTCTCATAACTTTGGGAGGGAAAATTTTCTTTGTTGATGTCATGGTAGTCCAAGACTCCTTGGATTTTGATTTCCTCCTTGGGCGATATTATGTCTATTCCATGAAAGATATTGTGTCCACTCTTTTTCGTGTGATATCTTTACCACATGATGGAAGAATGGTGACTATTGATCAACTATTGTTTGTTGGCCCTAACTTGACCATCAACTCAATGACTTCCCTAAACGGTTCATATATGCAGTTGGTATCACCCCTACCATGGGTCAATTATGTGGCGTTGTCTCCAATGCCTTCAACTATCGATGCAGATGAGCCTCTCACTATATGCTCAATCTCTTATGACTTGGATCTGGTATTTGACATTTTGACATGGTGATCTCTTCGGTAGGCATATTGGAGCTCAAACTCCTTACCCCTATCGCAACCCTCGACATGTGTTCCTTCTAGAGTGTGTTTCTTCCTTTGAATGAAGATCTTTTGGCCGCCATGAGTAAGTTTTGTCCCTTGACATGGTTTCCTTCGAGAGCATTTTCCTCTTGGAAGCCATGATCAAGAAGAGATCCCCTTAAAGAGATCATTTTTTCTGATTTTAAGATCATTAAAAAATGAAACTCACCTAGAGCAAGGTTTTCTGATTTCAAGCTCATTAAAAAATGAAACCAGCCTTGAGCATGGTTTTCTTATTTCAAGCTTGTTAAAAAATGAAACCAACTATGAGAATAGTTTTTGCATCTCTTTGGAAACCTCGTTAAAAAATGAAACAGAGGTCATGAGCATAGTTCCTGTTTCTGTCTTGTTGACGGGCGAAATTGACCACTCGTCAACTGGAGGAGTGAATCTGGTCTGGGGTTGTCTACTTAACCCAAGCTGTTTGGATTAATCCACTCTGACGGGTTTAGCAGCTCCATTGGCTGATCTAAGTCCTAAGAAAGTGAAAAAACAAAACTAAAGAAACTAACTTAATGAAAAACACTAGCTGAAAACTATATACAAATCTACAATATACTTACAGTTCACTAACTAGTATTTATAAAACAGCTCTACGATATATCTATAGGATCATATCTCTAATATATGTATAGTATTCA
>JASDQU010240553.1:39418-49948 GCA_032191745.1 Picea mariana | reverse complement strand
AACTAGAATCGTATTTTATTGAATCAATCAAAACAGAATAGATGTAATATGTGAAAAAAAATCATGCATTCTAATTAAAAAAAGACAAAATCATCCTAAAATTATTTTTAATCATTCATACCTCAGATTAAGGAATTTGACTTTATCAAGCAATATTTGAATTCACAATGCCAGTTGCTACTTCCACGTTCTTAAAACCAACAGATCTTGTGGATGTATAACCTGCTGACAGACTGCTTGAAAATCCTTTGGATTGATCAAGGGTTCACATAAGGCTGAGGCACAAGGCTAGATGAGTGAGAGGGGTTCTGAGGCACAGGCCTGGAGAGGTAATAAACGTTTCAACAATTGCAAACAAACCAAAATGCACCTTTGAACCACAGAGAAAATATGAGATTTGACCTCTAAAGGATGAGTTATATCTCTATAATGATCCAATTTCTAGCAAACTAGCTATGATGAAAGTAAAATGGCTCATTTCGGTTCTGGGTTTTCAAGGTTTTGATCTAATTCAAAACCCTTTGCTTAGAATCGCTCACGCAAAAACGTGTCTCTAGGAGGCAATTACGGGATCAACTTTAAGAAGTCTTCAATTACTTCCAACTACACAGACCTATTTTTTCTTTGCAATCGTCGAATGTCAACATGAAATCTTGAGAAAATGTTAAATTAAAACCCTCCAACTTTTCAACAAACACACACCAACCATTCCTTTCTAAGTCATCTTTGGCATTGTCAAATGATAACAATGTCTGGACACTGTTGGGCTTAATCCTCACCACAAGCACCATGGATAATAGAAAGGAACCGACACAGGGTTCAGAGGTAGGGTTTGACAGAATAAGAACAGAGCCATTGCCCCGAGCTTCCCCAACGAAATGCAAAGACAGCTCAAAATGGTGGGCAGGAGTGTTAATTGTTATGTATGTGAGAAAAGTCATGTAGATCGAGGCCATGTAAAAACATAATACCACGTTGTACTTGGAATGACACCTCAGCATAATGGTACACATAAAAATCATAACAGTTGAAAACCATCATGTGCATATCCACAATTCGATCAAAATGTCAAATAAACAATTGAATCAAAGATTTTATAAATCAAAACCTTATTAACAATAGTCAAATGCTAAATGGGTGGTGGTTTAATACACATGTAACCAAGGTGTGTTTGAGACCAAGGGGTTATAACCATGAAAACAACCATGTTCATGACAAAATAAGACAAACAGATGATAAACCATATGAACATTAACCCTTTGATGAAATCAAACATGAATTCCAACTATGAGTATGAAAAGGAAATCGAAAAGCAGGTACGTAGAAAGTGACGGATAATGGTGTTGTTTAATGAGAAAGGTTGCGACAAGTAATGAGAATTTAAAAACCCTGTGTAGGTAGCCTGTAAAAATAGAGATTAATATGGATGCCAACAATGGCGACACACTGGTAGAAGCAGTTATCTATACCAAATGAACAAGTCTAGATTAGGATAATAAAAAAAAATTCAAATCAAAAACAACTAAGAAACTATTTGAACATCATTATCAATCATAAAACATTCCAGTTTCAGATTGCTTGTTATTTTAAAAGACGAAAATTGATGAAAATCTTGACAAAAGAGAGTCACAATGTTAAAGTTAAAATCTTCAATACTGTTGACAGAGTTGTTGTTGCCAGCAGGCATCCATAGCCTCGACAGAGATTCCATTTAACCCACTCTAATATATGTATCGTATCAAGAAGTTCTAGATCAGAATGAAGGACATTTAAGGTAAAAAAGAATCCATATCCAATAATTTTCATATACCTGACATTGCTTTGCTACTAGCGGGCCTGTTCAGTACCCCAACGAAGTTATCTTGGCATCATGCATGCATTTACCCGCTGCCAACAAACCTGTTCAGTATCCCGGCGGGTTTACAAGCACTTCCCGCAGCTCTCTGAAGGTTTATTTAGTTTTAAAGATTTTTTAATAGAGCAGGGTGATGCTGAAAATCCTGGTTTTTGGACACATCTTAGTAAATTACAAACCTTGAAGAAATTTTCTTAGTTGTCCTTCATTAAGATCTAGAAATATTTTGTTAATAAACCAACTTTCAAGAGCAGGGAGACATCTCTGAGTTGTTCTCTTAAGGAATAGGGACAACGTGAAAAGAATTTTTATGGATGATCGTGAATAGCTTCAGTTACAGATTGAAATCAAGAAATGCTTTTCAAACAACAAGCTTTCTTTAACATGGCTTCAAACTTAAGAAAAATATCATAATTGATGTTTTAACAATCTTCAGTAGTCATTTCAGAGGGGAAATTTTTATGTTCTCTTTGTCTGAAACAGTTTATGGTGCAGGCATGTGTGTTTCAAAAGAAAGACTGATAAGCATAAATGGAAACAAAACACACCAGCAAAGAAAAATTGGAAAGTAAAGAAATCCAAACAAAAAAATATGTACAGAAGGTGCATCTGAAAACCTCTTACAACAAATCCCTTGGGAGACTGAAAGAAAGTAGAAAAATCTTGTTTGATGGGAAAACAGTCCTACTCATGGTACCTTGGGTCAGGGTTGATTTAGATTTATTTATCTCTTTACTTTCCATTTAAGATTTTCATGACGATACTGCATTTTTTGAAAATAAATATTCAACTAAAAGCAAAGAGAAAAAGATATAGTGGAATTCCCTGATAACAGTCATATTATGGTTCTTGTGGTGCGCCCACTTGCATTCATGACTGCAATATTACAAAGAGAAATAGTGAGAAATAAAACTGAAAGAAAACATATTCCTAAACCTACCCTAACTATTAAACAAATCAGAATACTACATGAAGTCATGTTTCCAATGTAGCCATCGAAGTAACTCCAATCCTACAATGGAAACAAGATCAAGCATTACTAATAAGAATGGTAACAGAAACATATCACACTTACCTTCATAATAGTCATCTAAAAATGAAGTAAGCATGATCTTACCATTTCCTTGAATATTCTTGTTGTACAAATCCTCCAACCATTGTGCAATCTTGTTGTGATAAGGTTCATAATGGCATGGGCGAGTGCAAGCAAGTTTAAAAAAAATTTCAAGATTACGAGGAAATGAAATAACCATCAGCCAAGGCTGAAATGCCCCATCCTCCTGACAATTCTCTAAGTGTTCATTAATTTCTTCACATGGAGGATCTAAAAGAAATATGTCACGCCTACTTCCAAGATAATTAGGTAAAAAGAAAGCAAGCATAAATTTAACTTTATTATGAAAATTTTTTATATATGAATATTCAAGCCATCCTAATATCCTGTCACAAAAATGAGGATTCAAACCATGACTTTGATGAAACGAATATATCAATGGGAAAATCATCATAGGAGGATTCGTGCAATCAATTAGATCATTGGTTTGAACGTTTCCTTTGATGAGATTGATCATTTCAAAATGTGAAGCATAAACATTAAGATTCGAGCTAATGAAAGAATGAATATGCAACGTAGAATGTTTGATCTCCATAAGACATAATGCATTGTCTTTTTTAACAATAAATTATCTAAAATCATCTCACAACATGTCCTTTTCCCATGTGAGTGATGAAAGTGAACAAGCGTCAAATCCGATTTTATCAATGTTATGCTTGGAATTAATTTCACCAAAATTTAGAATATTGAAAGGATATGATTGTGGTGGAAAAGAGTAGGATGTTGTAGGTAAGGTGTCAAGTCCAACAGAGTCTAGGAAGAGATCAGGATATAAAGAATAAAAAGAATCAAAAATAAGCACATGAAAAGAATCTCTTGAACTATGATAATTAACAATGGTATTCTCAAGACATTTCTCTTCACCTTCTTTAAAAATCTTACTCTGTTTTGGTGACGAATTCCTCAACATGATATGATCATTTGGATTTACGTTTTGTGTGATAGATAATTCAAAATTTATGTGACAAACATCTAGTCTTTCTTGTGAAGAAAGTGCATTTTGAGGATGAAGGTTTAAGGTTTCTTCTTCTAGTTGCATATCTTCTTCTCTAATCAGTTTCATAGGAGTACTAGAACATTCAAGACGATTTTTGTCGCTTAAGTGTTCTTCAATGAATGATTTTAAATGTTGATTAGAGCATGAGTTACAAGAATGAAGATATTCACCTTGAGCCAAAAACAAATCTTCTTCCATATTGGTCGTAGACTGAAAATACAATGATTCAAAGAAAAAACCAATTTGGTTGTCAATAAGAACCTGGTCAATAGATTCTACCTCCCTATCTTTTTCAACATTGTCAGAAGGATTCTTCTTTTCTTGCGAAGAGAATTTTTCTTGCAGTTGAGTGATAGGATTTGCAATTAGTTCTTCGTTCGTGCTTGAATACAACTGGATGGAAGGGATGCAAGCATAATAGAAGAGATTTAATGCAAATGACATGTCATCGTAATTAAATTTACAGAGGATATGATAGAATCTTGTCAAAAAGTCTTCTGAAGATGAATCATCGTTGATTAGCGAAGTATGAAATTCTTCACATAATTGATCGAAATCATAAATTTCAAGAGCATCTAGAAACTCATCTACAAATTGAAACCAATCAAAAATTTGACATGCTGGGAAGGATTCAAACCAATGTTTAATCTAACCTCTAAAAGTAAAAGAGAACACTCTGCATAAAACTTTTAAATCTGGGATGTCATGTTTGATGCATTTGCACCAAAACTTGTTAAGGTGGTCTTTAGCAGATGTATTGCCTCCACCATCAAAGGTGAGTTTGGACAAGCGAGAGACTGTCTCATTGGGAACATTGGGTAATGAGAAGTTGAAAGCATGGTCCAACACAGTGATTTGGGGAGCCATGGGAGAATTGAATACATTTAAAATAAAGGCTCCTACAAGGCCAGCTTGTCAGTTGGCCCTCCTTCTAGTGCCATTTGTTGACGGGAAAAATTGACCGCTCATCAACTAGAGGAGTGAATCCGGTCTGGGATTGTCTACTTAACCCAAGCCGTTTGGATTAATCCACTCCGACGGGTTTAGCGGCTCCGTTGGCCGATCTAAGTCCTAAGAAAGTGAAAAAACAAAACTAAAGAAACTAACTTAATGAAAAACACTAGCTGAAAACTATATACAAATCTACAATATACTTACAGTTCACTAACTAGTATTTATAAAATAGCTCTACGATATATATATAGGATCATATCTCTAATACATGTATAGTATTCACAAAATGCAAATTTTAATCTAAACCTGCGAAACTCAAATATGGATTGATTTGTGACAGCAAAACTATCATTCAGTCTTTTTGATTTTTTATAACTTTTATAAACAAGAAATGAAATAGCTAACTATCTAATTGAAAACAAAAAGTAATAGTAGAATGTGTTTAGATTACGGGAATTTTCTATATTAATTAAACTAATAAAATAAAAGTAACAAACTGACCTGTAATCGCATCTCCTATTCATCCTGTGTATAGTATCCAATTTCGTTGTTTGATGGAGTAAACCACAACAGATTTTCTGAATGCTTCCTCTAATTGCAAAGCAGTAATGATTGAATACTAATAACATAACATATAGAGAAGTAGTGACAACAATTTTATGATTTTACAAATAGTCACATTGAGATAAATCTGGCTGTAAAAATTTGCAGATAACTGCTCATTGAATAAAGAAGATTAACCTTCGAATCATCCAATTTTTTTTTTTTGTAAGTAAGAGGTTTAATATATTAAGTTCCTGCTCGAGGCAAAAGAAGTTCCAAAATACATAGATTGTTCTGCTGTGATGACTGGGCTGCCCCAATAGAGGGGAAACCAACCCAGTCAGCAGCCTAGTCAGCATATGCATAACTATAAACTATAAAAAAGGAGAAACTGACACATCATCAGACCATAAAAAGGAGAACCTAACACATTAGTAGATTATACACTGGACGCGTAGCCTGGCTAGGTGGCACTAAGATCCCCTGGCCACAGTTCCTACTCGACACATGTTGTTCTGTCTCCCCACTATGTCTCGAACTGCTCCATGGTCGCAGCACCCGGGCCATTCCTCGCGTCGTCCTCCATTTTCGTGGTCGCATTCCCACCTTGTTCTGGAGCCTTATCTTCGCCTGTCGTAGCTGCATCCTGCATTGAGGTGTCCCCAGTTGTCATTGCACCCACCTGGTTTTCTCCTTCAGTTGCATTTGCTGCAGGTTCCGGGGGTGATAGCATAGTCTCATATAACGAGGAGAGGAGCTGGAGAAATTGTGCCACCTTTCCATTGGTGAGTTGCAGCCTGAAATGCAAATCCTCTACCCCCTGGCGGAGTTCGAAGACAAGGTCGTAGAGAATGGCCAACTTGTCTTTCAGTTGGTCGTCTGTGGTGGAGTCGGAGGTGGGGGCGCCGGGGTACCCAGGCTTCCACGTAGGAGGAGGCTGGTCGGCTCCTATATCTCTTGTAAAAACCAGGTTTGGAGAATGGACTGGTTCAGTCACCAGTGGAGCGAGGAGTAGACTCCAAGTCGAGCTGGGTAGCCGAGGAATAAGTTCCAGGTAATTGAAGTTCACAGTCGGTGGGTTGAGAGAAGTGGGGTCAAGAGTCTCGGCTTGGTGGATGGATGAATCGGTGGGAGGTGAGGCAGGCGGAGATAAAGAGGAACGGCACGGTCTCCATGGAGAGCCCCGCGGTGGCCTCCCTATCAAACGTTCTTTGTGTCTAGGCATGGTGCATGCGCGGCGATGGTCGTCGGCTTGAGAGATGAGAGGAGCCACCGAGAACCAGTAAGAACAATCAAAGGATAGCCATGGCTGCGGAAGGGAGAGCCAAACAAACCAGCCATAGAGACAATGAAACAAAGCCAATAACAGCGCCATAATACAGAGTAGAGGTCGAGTGCAGGCATTTACGTGATTTCCCATCACCATAAGGGCATATTAATGCTATGGAGGGGTGGCAGACGGCAGCACGAGCCCATCACATGGCTTCGTGCCTCGTTGGCATGTGCCCGCTCCTATTGCGCGCCAGGTGGTCTCCCATAACACCCCATCCGGGGTTCGAATCATCCAATTTGAACAGAGTCATTGTTGTATATAATATGAGGGACATAAAACATGGACATCATATAAATTCCATCACATTAATCTGTAATAAACTATGATATCTAAAGTAGTCACAATTTAATTACAAATCAAAATGACCAAAACTTGAACAAAAATACGATATATCGAAGATAAATCTGTACCAATATCAACTTCCATTCAATTCTATCAATCATAAATCCATATTTTATGCTCCCAAGCAATGATGGTTCTTAGTTTACAAAACAATACATTTATATAGGATACAGGATCAAAATGTTTCCTGTGGATATCATCAAATTTGTTCCAAGAATTGTGGGGGATGCAACCTCCCAGATTCTAATTAACAGCCTATTCTAAAACAACATAAAGAAATAGCATGCTGAGAGATGCCACCAGTGGTTCAAATCTCTTCTAGAAATCGTATGTATTGAAAACACATAAGAATAAATGATTTCAGATTGCATTTTGGTTGTAAGAACAAGAAATTCGAATTTTAGTAACTAGCTATAGAATCTCACGATTCTGTATCTAGTTATAATTATAACTAGAATCATATTTTATTGAATCAATCAAAACAGACTAGATGTAATATGTGCAAACAAATAATGCATTCTAATTAAAAAAAGACAAAATCATCCTAAAATTATTTTTAAACATTCATACCTCAGATTAAGGAATTTGACTTTATCAAGCAATCTTGTTGACAGACTGCTTGAAAATCCTTTGGATTGATCAAGGGTTCACAGAAGGCTAAGGCACAAGGCTGGACGGGTGAGAGGGGTTCTGAGGCACAGGCCTGGAGAGGTAATAAACGTTTCAACAATTGCAAACAAACCAAAATGCACCTTTCAGTCACAGAGAAAATATGAGATTTGACCTCTAAAGGACGAGCTATATCTCTGTAATGATCCAATTTCTAGAGAAACCACCCGCATTGAAGGTAAAAGGGCTCACTTTGGTTCTGGGTTGTCAAAGGTTTGATCTAATTCAAAACCGTTTGCTCAGAATCGCTCACACAAAAACGTGTCTTTGGGAGGCAATTACGGGGTCAACTTTAAGAAGTCTTCAATTACTTCAAACTTCACAGACCTATTTTTGCTCTGCAACTGTCGAATGTCAACATGAACTCTTGAGAAACTGTTAAATTAAAACCCTCGAACTTTTCAACAAACACACGCCAGCCATTCCTTTCTAAGTCATCTCTGGCATTGTCAAATGATAACAATGTCTGGACACCATTGGGCTTAATCCTCACCACAAGCGCCATGGATAACAAGGAACTGACACAAGGTTTAGAGGTAGGGTTTGATAGAATAAGAACAGAGACATTGCCCCAAGCTTCCCCAATGAAATGCAAAGACAGCTCAAAATGGTGGGCGGGAGTGTTAATTGCTATGCATGTGAGAAAAGTCATGTAGATCGAGGCCATGCAAAAACATAATACCACGTTGTACTTGGAATGACACCTTGGCATAATGGTACACATAAAAATCATAACAATTGAAAACCATCATATGCATATCCACGATTCGATCAAAATGTCAAATAAACAATTGAATCAAAGATTTTATAAATCAAAACCTTATTAACAATAGTCAAATACTAAATGGGTGGTGGTTTAATACACATGTAACCAAGGTGTGTTCGAGAACAAGGGGTTATAACCATGAAAACAACCATGTTCATAACAAAATAAGACAAATCGACGATAAACCATATGAACATTAACCCTTTGATGAAATCAAACATGAATTCCAGCTGTGAGTATGAAAACAAAATAAAAAAGAAGGTACGTAGAAAGCGATGGATAATGGTGTCGTTTAATGAGAAAGGTTGTGACAAGTAATGAGAATTTAAAACCCTGTGTAGGCAGCTTGTAAAAATAGAGATTAATATGGCTGCCAACATGTCTCAAATGTGTTAAATAATGAAACAAAGGTCTTGGGATTGAACCTGGATTCTTGAGCATAGTTATTATCCTGTGTCAAGCTCATTAAAACATGAAACAACTTCCCCCTCTCTGTTGAGTCAAGTACTTCATCTAGTATTTGAATCTTCCTTTCCTCTGCCTTTGCAGTTGGATGAAACAAAGCTTGGGGGCCAATGGTTCCAACCTCTGGAATTCATGTTGAAGTTGAGCCACTAGCCTCTTAAGCTGGGGGGTAAGTACCAACCATGCGTTGGGAAGTCACACGCATAGTTTTATATGGTTCAAGCTTGTGTAAAAATGAAACCATCTACCTCAAGCATAGTTTCCTCTGGTTCAATCTTGTGTAAAAATGAAACTAGGCCTAAGCATAATTTTGTTTTGTTTTAAATCTTGTGTAAAAATGAAAACAATCTGAAGCTTACTCTTTGTTCTTTCTCATGCTCATAAATACATGGGAATAAGTTACCGATCTTAGTCTTTTCTCTTTCTCCCACTCGTAAATACCTGAGAATGTAACTGAGTATACTTTTATCACTTTTTCAGACTCATAAAGGTTATACGAAAAAGGAACCCCCTAGATTTCCCTTTAATCTCTTTTCAGACTCTCTAAACATGAAAATATTATCGAGAGATCTTGTTCTTTTCACGTTCGTTAAAGCATTAGAAAGTGCATCTATTGAGCGATAGTTTATCTCTTTTTCGATCTCATCAGACTACTTTATGAAAAAGGAACTAAGAGAGTTCTCTTTAAGTGTTTTTCAGACTCTCTAAACATAAAAAACCCTGATTTTTCTTTCTTTGGACTCGTTAAATAGACATCGAAAGACCCATATGGGACCAAACCACTCCTTCCTAGGGTTCATTAAATATAATCTAAGGGGCTCATCCGAAGGATGAGATTACATCTCAAGAATTTGTTATCCTCGTCAAGCTTGTGTAAAAACAAAGAGGTACTCACCATAAATGGTGGGGGAAAAATTAGGAAACAAATGTATCTAAACCTATATTCCATGGAAGAGTCACCTTTGAACATGACACCCTTTCACTCACTTTTTTTCTAGGTTGGAAAATATGCTCGTCTCTTGGTCATACTCCTTTATATTATTAAAAATTGTTCTGTGATCCCTTTTGTTGAGTCAGTGTTTCCAAGATAGTTGTCGTGTCGTCAATATGTTCGGAAAGAAGTTCAACCTGGAAATCCTTCTATTGCGTCGGCCATTTCTACAGTCCTTAAGCCTTCTATTGCATTAGCCATCCCTGAGTTAGTATTGAATCACTTGTTACTCTGATCTACTTCAAATCTTGTTACCTGTTTCATGTCATTGATGGGGGATACATTAAGGCCCTCCTGTGATGAGTCTTTTCTTGTTGACTTCAACTCATTATCCAGGAATTAGACTCATAAACTAATTGGTACCTTGGAACTTGCATGCCTCAATGGTAGGTTTCCTCTCTTTCGATAGTGGGTTTTCATTATTGACCTCTGATTAGGAGATTCAGTCAATTGTTCAACTTCAGATCATTAATTCACATTCGTTGGATTGTACCAGAGTAC
>JASDQU010240553.1:353-18743 GCA_032191745.1 Picea mariana | reverse complement strand
ACAAAGCAACAAAGGTAGCCTTCTAGAAATTTGTTCACTATCTCAGTTTGTCCATCAGTTGAGGATGATAGGATGATCTATGAGCCAATTGAGTACCCAAACAAGAAAATAATTCTTTCCAAAAATGTCCAGTGAAGATGGGATCTCTATCACTTACAATAATCTTTGGGTTGCCATGTAGCTTTTGAACTATCTCCATGAATGTGGTGGCAACTATACTATATTTGAAGGGATGAGAGAGTGCACAAAAGTGTGCATACTTGGTCAGTCTATAAACAATCACCATGATGACACTCTTTTCTTCAAACTTTGGTAACCCTGTGATGAAATCCATGGAAACCTCCTCCCAGTGTTGACTTGGGATGGATAATGGTTGTAAAAGACCTAGGGTCTTAACTGTTTCCACCTTATTTTGTTGGCAAACCAAACATTCAACCACAAACCTTTCAACATCAGTTTTAAGGCCATCCCAAAAAAACTCCTTCTTGACTCTATTGTAGGTTTTCAAAAATCTCGAGTGCCCTCGTACTAGAGAGGTGTGCAATTCCAATAGTACCTTTAGTTTGAGTTGGGAGTTCTTACATAAATAGAAGTGATATTTGTACCATAGTAAATCATTTTTCCATGTAAATGTATCTAATGCACTAAAATCCTGCTGCAACCTTTGAATGAGAGTCCACACTTTTTCCTCATTCTTCCATTCATCTCTTTATTCTATTATCCAATTGGGTTGGATGATCGAGATAACACAAAGAAAGGCCTCAACATATTCATCCTTTCTTGAGAGTGCATCTGCCACAACATTTTGCTTCCCCTTTTTATAGATGATTTCAAAATCATAACCAAATATCTTGGTTACCCACTTTTGTTGTTCTTATGAAGATAGTCTTTGTTCCAAGAAGTATTTAAGACTATCATGATCTATATTGACCTTCAAGTGCCTACCTATTAGGTAAGGATGCCATTTCTTCAATGCATGTAGTATTGCCATCACTTCCTTCTCATAAATGGGTTTGTGTAAGTCCTTTCCCTTGAGTGGTCGACATTCAAAAGCCAGGGGCCTTCCTTCTTGCATTAGGACAACACCAATTCCACTTCCCAACACATCACATTACACAATAAAGGTGTTTTTGAAGTCTGGAGTGGTCAAGACCAGAGCTTTGCAAATCACCTCTTTAAGTTATTCAAAATCTTTAGTTGCCTCTAGAGTCCATGAAAATGCATCCTTTTTAGTTAGTGTCGTTAAAGGTGTTGCTATTCTTCCAGAGTTACGAACAAACTTGTGGTAGTAACCTATCAAACCCAAAAATTCTCTAAGATTCTTTAATGTTTTGGGAATCGTCCATTCCATCATGGCCTTAATATTGTTAGGGTCTACCTTGACACCTTCATGAGATACAATATGACCCAAATACTCTACCTCCTTTACTCCAAAGAAATGTTTGATGGTTTGGCATATAGTTGTTGATCCTTTAGTAGTTGTAGCACCTTGTCAACATGTCCCACATGATCCTCCCAAGACTTGTTATATATTAGTATATCATCAAAAAATAATAACACAAATTTTCAAAGGAAGAGCTTGAAAATGGAATTCATCAACCCTTGGAATGTGGAAGGTGCATTTGTAAGGCCAAAAGGCATGACCAAAAATTCATAATGGCCTTCATGAGTTCAGAATGTTGTTTTTGGGATATCTTCTTCCTTCATTCTGATCTGATGATACCTTGAACGGAGATCTAATTTTGTGAAATAGATTGCTCCATGTAGTTCATCTAAAAATTCATCAATGACGGGAATGGGAAACTTATCTTTAATAGTGATCTCGTTGAGATCTCTATAATAAGGACACATATGCCATGAGATATATTTCTTTAATACGATTACCACTGGTGCAGAGTAAGAACTTTGGCTAGGTCTAATAATGCCAGCCTCTAACATTTCTTCAACCATGCGCTCAATTTCACTCTTTTAAGCGTAAGGGTATCTGTATGGCCTGATGTTAGGAGGAACACTCCCAGGAATTAGGTGAATTTCATGATCATGATTTCAAGTGGGTGGAAGACATTTGGGAATATATTCAAATACTTTGGAATGCTTATCAATGATCCCTTGGAGATCTTCAGGAATAAATGGCTTAGATGTTTGAACATCTAGTGAGAATAGTTGTGAAATAACGCCTTGATGCCCCTTTTTCAATAATTTTTTCATTCCATTAGAACTTATCACCTTACCGGGTTTCCCTGTGATACCTCTTAACTCAATTTCTTTTCCTTCTAATGAAAATTTCATGAAAAGTTCTTGAAAATTAAAATCCATTGTTCCTAATGATTCTAACCATTGGATTCCTAGTACAACATTTGCACCACCCATGGGTATAGAAATCATTGGACTATTCATTACATATTCCCCCATAGTAAGATTGATCTTATTTCATTTTCCTGAGAAATTGATAGTTCCTCCATCTGCAATCATTACTTGAAACTCTGGCACTGGATATACAAGGCAATTGAGAGCTTTGGCTAATTTATAGTGAATGCAATTATGAGTACTGCCAGAATCAATTAGGACTATTAAATTTTTATTTTTGATGTATCCTTCGATCTTGAGGGTTTGAGGAGTGCTAATTCCAGCCAATGCATTACACGCTATCGTGGGAGTCAACTCTACAGACGAAATTGCTTCTACGTTTTCATCTTAAGATGGTTCTTGTTTTTGTTCTTCTTCCTCTTCACAATTTATGTAGAATAATTTCTTCTCACCACACTTATGTCCCTTACTATACTTGTTGTCACAATTAAAGCATAAACCTTTTTCTTTTCTTTCCTCCAATTGTTGAAGTGTCAACCTTGTAGGTTGAGGTGTTTTAGAAGAAGGAACAGTGTTCTCTCTATAGATGTTAGGATTGGTCCTTCTAGTAGCCATAGCCATATTTTTACTTTCAACATTTCTTGCCACCTTAAATGCATTCTCCAATGATTTGGGTTCCCAAAAGAGAACCTCATGTTGCATGTTATTCTTTAAATCTCTTATGAATACATGAATCAAGTGATCATCTGGAATATCGGTTACCTTTATATTCAATCTTTGGAAGTTCTCAATGTGCTCGGTAATTGAACCCTTTTGCTTGAGATTTATCAATTGGCTAAAGAAGGTATTGCNCTGGAATATCGGTTACCTTTATATTCAATCTTTGGAAGTTCTCAATGTGCTCGGTAATTGAACCCTTTTTCTTGAGATTTATCAATTGGCTAAAGAAGGTATTGCTCCTTGTATCCTCATAGTGTTCTATCATTTCTTTTGTGAAAAGTGTCCAAGTGACGAGTGATTTGCGAGAACAAATCCATCGATACCATACAAATTGATTAGGTTCTAGATATAAAAAAGCAATTTGTACGTTTTGTGTATGTGGCACATTATGTAGATCAAAGAATTGCTCCATATGAAGTATCCATGTGATTGGGTCCTTGCCATCAAAATTCCTCATATTGATCTTAGGAACGTGGTTGGTCTTCAACCCAAAGTTGGAGTTTCTCCATTCTTGATTCAACTTCCTTGTGTCCACATCATGAATTTCATGGGATGCATTTTCACTTTCAAGTGTGTTCTCTGTTATGAAATTTTTCAATACTTCCATGATCTCCTCTTTTAAACCATCCATCTTTGCCTCCAATTTAGCTTCCATCTCTTGTATTTCATCTTTTGTTACTATCTTCTTTTGTAAATCATTTATGTCACTACGCATTTTTTCACCTTCATCAAGTGTCCAATTAGGATTGTCTGGAGGCTTATTTGGTGTAGCAGTTCCCTTTTTGGGTGGCATGTTGGCCAAGTATCACTTTTGAACCTTCATTTTGAGGTGGTTCTGCTAAACAATATTTATACTGTTGTATCTCCCAAGTTTTGGCCCTTCTAGGTATGAAAATTTCTTTTATGTAGTTCTTTGATATTTATTCTCTACAATGCCACAAGTCTGATCAAAATTAGATGTGCCAAGTAAAATTTACTATAACTTCCCCACAACTTGCCACTTTTTGGCCTTTTCAGGAGATATCCCTTGTATAGCATGCCCTACACAAAATAATTGATATAAAATTATGAAACTCATACCAAAAATACTAAAGACTATCCATGATCCAATGAAACTAGTCCCACTCAATTTGGATACTCTAGGAAGAATTTATGATTGTTTTACCTGGAACATCTTCTTGAGACTAGTCAATAGGACTAGTCAGATACCCTATCTTACACAAGATGTATCTACAAATTTAAGATGAACCAGAAGTGGAAATGTTTTCCATAGATACCTTACTAATTTCTATGAATATCCTCTAGAGTTCAGGGTCTGAAACATTACAGAAAAATTTTTATAGAGAAAATTTTGCAATGACTCAGTTCAGGATGATTCCAAAACCCTATATTGTATAGGCTGTATCTCCAAAAGTATAAGGCCTCAGGAGCTGAAGTTTTAACAAAACATAGCTTGATCCGTCTACTAAATATGCTCCAATCCGTTCCTTCTGAAACACTATAGAAAAAATGTTATGGTGAAAATTCCAAGCTGTCTCAGATCTAGCAGCGAAACCCCAAGACCTTGAGCTTTGATACCATATGTTATGAAATAAATATCAATATAGCATAGAAAAACCTCAGAAAAAGTACTCAACGCCTTGAAAAAAAGATAATTTCAAATAATAAGCCTCTTCGAGGGGGAAACCTCCTTTTATCCCACTTAAATGTTCCAGTACAAGATGATTCCAAATGAAAATTTATCCTTGGTATATATATGATACTAGGAGGTGTAATTACAACTAACGAAATAAATCCAACATAAATAAAATAACATTACTAATCTAATATGCCCCAATTAAGGGTTAATGAGCCAATATTAGGGCTTAACATCATACAACTTTGTTAACAATCTTCCACCGTGTATCAAGGATAAAAGTGAGTTCACTGGTATCAGGCTTGGTCCAGGGAAAGTGACAGGAGCCATTGATGCAACCAGTCTTGATTGTATGCCCCGTCAACAGATAATTTCCCCTGCACATTGTGAAGTCTGTCTATGTTGGATGGAACGATATTATATTGATATTCCTATTCTCCAAGCTCAAATTAAATTGCAAGAAAACCATAATGAATTACTCATAAAAGAAAATCGTGAACTCGGAGCAAATGAATAGAAACAAGACAAACGTCTTAAGAAGACAAGCAACATTTTGATAAAGAATGCAGATAGTGTGAATTCCATAATAAATTCTGAGCTATCTTGATCCATGTTTAGTCATTGGTTTAAATGGTAAAATGATTGTTTCCCTCTTATTACAGTCATGATATTTTTTTTGAATCAAATCATTTGAAATTAGATTTATTTTGCCAATATAAGACTGGCTACAGAATCTCACGATTATGTAGCCAATTCATTTTTATATAATATTTAGTAATTAGTTGTTAATAAATTTTCTAACTTGTTCCTATTTCATTTTTTAGGACATGGTATATCTGATGCTAATTTTATGAGGTGGAACATGTTCAATCTAGTTGATTAGTATCTCCTTTTTGTTTCTTTTGTAAATATAAAAAAAACTTTCATAAATTTTTGAAGATACCATTTGATCATGAGTGGCTATAGGCCCTCCATATTTGTAATGTTTTGATCTTATGAGATCTGATCCTATCTTGGGAGATAGGAAGTTGAGATTTCAAAAACTCTTTAAATACTCTCTATTTTGTAAGTGAAAGGCATCTTGGCCTGGAACCAAAGATGGACAAATGATTTCCCAAGACTTAATGAAACATCATACAACATTTTGGATTTAGTCCTTTGTTAATGGTGTTTCATTAATGTTTCATTTTATTTAATCATAGTGCATTAATATGTATTGTAGATTTAGACTCAATGATATGTTATGTTTCAAGATATTCATGTTATAAATATCTTTCATGATTAGTTGTTCCAGATATTAACATTGTGATCATCTTTTCAATTTAAATATCATGATTTCTCTTCGATGTTTAGTTGAACAATGAAGTGAATGTATTACATTTGGATTTTTCTGACTGTAATTATTTATGATCATAAGATCACAGGATTAACATGTGTTCCCTATTCTATTTCTAAAAATCTTGGCTGCCAATACATTCTATGAGATTATTCGGAACAATTTTAGTATAAGTCTATTGCAGATTTATCTCGTAGACATGGCTACTGGATGATCTTGATTCGTACAAAGGCATGGACACATCAGACAAACTAATATCAGGTTATCTCTTTTGTGTTTCCAATTTTCGTCGTTTATATATTAGCAAAACCATAAAGTGTAGATCATCTTTGACTATCTGTACATTTTTGTTTCATAGTTTAATCAATTCAAGTTTTGTTAGATTTATAGATAGAAAAAAAAAATTAAATGTTCTTTGTTTATATGCTTCTCAAAAACAATTATTTTTACCTTGATTTCGTAAGTTTCTAGTAAAACTTGCAATCTATAAATGTTGTTCATAAGTGAGAATTTTATGTTTTATTTTTCTACGTAAACAGATTTACAATAATTATATCAGAGTATGCATATATGTAGTCTATTTTTTTAGCATTAGTTAATTCTTTTAGGATTTTAGATTGGCTAACGAAGCTATTAAACCCATCAGAACAAGTTACACCAAACGACTTGGGTTACTTAAACAACCCTGGACCGGACTTGTTCTGCCAGTTGAGGGACAGTCAATTTTTCTCATCAACAAGGCTCCAACGACAATAGAAACAACTATTTAGACTGAAGAATTATTTCACTCCTCTGAATAGGATGACATTATTAAAAGGTTGAAAGAAGAACTAGAACAATCCCAACAAACCCTAACTCAATGCAGAAGTGAAATGCTCACAGTGTCAGAACATCATAAAGTTGTTAGACAACTTCGAGCCATGTCAGCAACTACGAATGAGACCTTTGTTGAGATCAGCAAAGCTAAATAAAAGGTGAAGAAGGTACAGGGCCAGCTCGATGGATATTTGGAGCAAATCAAAGAAATTTTCTTTGTTTATTCTGATATTTTAGCTTACAGGGCCCCTTCTACTAATTATGCCATGTTTTTATTAGAATGTTATTTGTTACTAGAAGTAAAATCTATTAGGGAAGGCACACCTTCTGAGGTCACCAATGTTTCTAATTTTGTTTCATGTTTTAAATAACAATAGGATGGAGTACAATAATTCCTATGTGAACTATACTTTCACAACTTCATCCTAGGATAAAATAGAAAAGCGAACCCCAATCCATTCACTAGGGATATCCAGTATTGTAGAGACTATAAAAAAAAAAAAATTAATTCAATTTAGCATATAATTCTTTCTCATACATAAATAATTCATTCGCCATCATATGAGCATATAATATTCGACAAAATTTAAAATTTAACTACATCATGAAATAACTTAGCAATTTCATAAACAAATTACCTACTTCTGATGCTAAATTCTTCGTTGACTCGGTTGTCCAGCCTGCTGCTTTCCTGCTGCTTGATGCACTGACCAACTCTGCCCAAACCGACTAACCTCCCAACCAGCTAGGAGCAACCTGTCCTGCTCCCTAGATCCAGGAAACCGAAAGGAATCCTGGCCCCCATGCCCAAAACCCCCAGTAAATCGGTGCCCCCTGCTTCTGATTCACCAAAGTCCACCAAAATCAAACTCCACACACCAAAAATCCCCACAAAGAAATCTCCCACCTAAATATATCCTCCTCCCCCCAAAAGAATGATCCCCCTTCCCATAAGACTCCTCCTATCACATCCCCCCTTCACCGACTCTTTCCCCCTCATTAATTTCCTTATCCCTTTATTCATTATCTTATCCCCTTATTTAATTTCTTATCCTCTTATTTAATGTCTTATCCTTTTATTTAATGTTTTATCCTCTTATTTAATGTTTCTTATCCCCTCCATATACGTAATTCTTTAATAAATTAAATTATTAACCCCTTTAACTTATTACCCATGTCATTGAATGTGATATGTAATCAATTAATTAATTAATTAATTAATCAAAAGTTATAAACAATTAATTAATAAATAAATATTTAATAAATATTATTAATGCTAATCAATATTTAACCAAAACCATATTAAGATGATTAATTATCAAATTAATTATAATTAATAATCCCTATACATATATTTAAGCAGGGTTGTTACATACACCCACCCTTCAGGAAACTTCATCCCAAACTTAAGGTATCTCATGGTACAAAGGAAAAGAAGCATGGTTCACACATTCATAACAATTAACTGACATTATTAATAAGTAAGTCAAGAAAACTCATACATACTAGTGTGCATGTACAAGAAATGCATGTGTAGTACATACAAGTCTCATGCATGTACTAATAATCAATAACTATCACCCTTTAGTAATTTATGTATGCATCCAATCCAATCAACAAGACTAGTCTTTTATAAAAGACAACAACCAATCAATGGTTTGAGAAATCCTTTAATTACAATTATCCGGTTCAACAATTTTATTTAGAAAACTGTGGTTTAGTTATGAAATTATGAATATTCATATATACACATTTTCATTTTAGAAGGAAAAACATTAAATTCCACCATAAGACAAATCTCCATACTTTCTCAACTATTTCTACTCATCCTTCCTTCCTAACTTACTTCCATCTCCATTCCTATCCTTCCTCTACTAGACTATCTTGGAGCGTCAACTATATTGACCTAACTCCAAATAGAACCTGTAAGCGGAAGTGTCACTATTTCGACCAAGCTTCCCTAGCAGGCAACTAACAGTCATCATCACATGTCTTGGGGAGCGTGAACTAACACTGTCCTCCCATGACTTCTGGTTTCGAAGGATACATGGTGGGAAATGACTCCACCCCTCCTAATCATAACTAAAGTCCACATCCTACAATGGAATATACAGTGGCACCATGTTGTTGGGGGTTTTGTCATCATTTATTAGGTTTTGGGCAGTCTCATCACCTAAAATCCTGCACTGGTCCACATATCATAGCAATGCATCCAAACCAATATAATTTCACATACAAATATTCATACCATAATGTTTCTCGGCTAGTGGTCATGATATCCACTTTCATCATCCTTATCCCTTGTCTATTTCATAGCCCATAACCTGTAGATTAGTCTGTAACACAAACTCATACATTTCTATGCATTATCATCATGTAATTGCACACTATCATCATTTCAATTTGGTATCCCTGTACTGACAAATTAACATCAAAGTTTTCAAGTTAGAAATAGATCTCATAATATCCCATAATTCAATTTCGACACCCATTCATAAGATTATCATTTACCAAAATAGATTGCATCATATCCAACATCATTCTAATAGCATTTAAACATTCATTAAATTCACATTCTCACAATATGGCGCATCATATACATCATCATCAATAACATTTAGACATTCATAAAATTTACATTCACATAGTAGATCGCATTACATACATCATCATCAATAACTTTTAAACATTCATAAAAGTTCATACATTTTAAAGTTTAAGTGTATCACTTAATAGTTTCACTGTGACTAGAAAAATAGAGTATATAGGCCTCAAGTAATCCTGGTTGTCTAAGTCAAAAGTGGTGTTACATACACCCAACCTTCAAGAAACATATTCTTGAGGTGGTCAAAAAAGTGAGGGATAGTCTCACCGTAGTGTCTCGATGTCTTCCCAAGTAGCAGATCCTGGATGATAGTTGTCCCATTGGACCTTAACTTAGTCTACCAAACAGTTCCTGAGCTGTCGGACTCTACGATCCAATATGTGTAATGGTTCTACCATGAGGGTTCCCACGTCTGATACCTGCAATTCCTTTCAATTTAGTTTATGTGATTCATTAGCAACATAATGACGTAAAACAGATACATGAAAAACATTATGAGTTTTATGTAAGTGGGGTGGTAGTACGAGACGATAGGCAATGGGTTCAATTTTCTCCTGGATTCTGAGCAGTCCTATAAATTGAGGTGACAATTTTTTCCCCTTCCTGAACCATATGGTTCTCTTATTAGGCCTAATACGAATGAAAACCTGGTCTCCCACCTCATAACTTTGGTCGTTCCTGTGTGCATCCGCATAACTTTTCTGCCTATCATGTGCTTCCTTTAGTCTCTGCCTAATATGAATCACCTATTCCTCCATCTCTTGAATCAATTCTGGCCCAACTGTTACTCAGTCCTTTAGTCTATCCCAACTCAATGGCATTCCGCATGGCCTTCCATACAAAGCTTCGTAGGGTGGCATTCCAATGGAACTATGAAAATTGTTATTGTAGGCAAATTCTACCAAAGGTAGGTACTTCTCCCACTGGGTTTGATTATCCATGACATACATCCTGAGCATGTCTTCCATGACTTGATTTACTCTTTCAGTTTTCCCATCTGTTTCAGGGTGATAAGTTGTGCTTAAGTTCAACTGAGTCCCCAATGATGACTGCAAACTTGTCCAAAACCTAGAAGTGAATCTGGAGTCCCTATCTTAAATGATCTTCTTAGGTATCCCATGCAAACAGATAACCTCATTTACAAACACACGTAGCACATCAGTGACATCGTAAGTGTCTTTAACCGGAATAAAATAAGCACTCTTGGTTAACTTATTGATCCGATGCAGGATCTTTTATGATTATGGTTGAGTTTTAACTTGCATGAGTATTTTAACCATTTGAGAAATTAACGAAAGAAGGAGGAAAGAAGAGGATATATATATATCATTCAAATACACATATGAAGATCTGAAAACAGTAAAGAACAGCAAACCATAAGAACGCAGGTTGATAACGGAGTTCGGCACAATGTTTTTCTACGTCTCCGGGCCTTTTTCCTGTGGGGAAGGCTTCTTTATTTCTGCTCAAGTGCTCAAAATTACATCTCAGAAATGCCCAAAGGCTACAAGACTGATCTGGTCTTGTTGACACAGATCTCTAGAACCCAACGCAAGAAACGGCACGCAAATCTCATGCTCCAAGCTCCCAGAAACGATCCGACAGCGTTTCCACCTCAAGGGCTACCCTGCAACAAAATGGCTTTGGCTTGACTCTCCAACAGCATAACTCTGCAAATCTGACTGCCCCTTGGCCTCAAACAGGCCTGGTTTATATAGCTGAGGAGTTGGTTTCTCATCCCCAACTTCCTCCAAGAATCTGGCCTCCAAAAAAGCCCAATATCCCCCAAAATAGAGCAAATTTGCTAATAATAGCCCAATAATAATTAAAAAAACCAATTTTGTTTTAACCAAAAACCCAAATTAGCATAGTTCTGGTTGAAAATAATTGGGCGCAGCCCCTTTTCCGGGCGCAGCCCCTTTATATAGGTCACATGGGTACCCCATGGGGCCACACGCCATAGCGCGGGCCCCCGAATCTCGCTTTAGCCCTTAGTCCATGGTCACGTGGCGCTTGTAACGGAGACCGTGGCCCAACAGAATTAAACTCCCGCGCTGTTTGCAACCGCTCCCGGTCTCGTGGCGTTTGGTAATGCGCCCAGGGATAACAAACCCATGGCTTATCATTTTGTAACCAAACCCCGCTCCCATTGCGTTGGCTCCCGGGTCATATGGCGTATACCCGGAACCGTGGCTTTAACCGCCAGCCGTTTCAAACCCGCGCCCGTCGGTTGGTTGGAACCCTGCCAAAAATCACAGAACCTTGCCCACGTAACCAGACACGGCAACTCCAAAACGACCAATAATGGGGTGCCACGTGGCTTCCCCTGAGTGGGCCACGTGGCACCCTTTTTTCGCCAATCAGAAGTTGACACTTGTCATGATTTGATTGGACCACCTGCTTGCCACGTAGACCAATGACGCAGCGCCACGTGGCACCCTGTGAGTGGGCCACGTGGTGTTTTTTTACCAATCTGAATGTTCCACGTGTCAGGCTCTCATTGGCCCACGTGTGTGCCACGTAACCTTGCCGTACTGCCACGTGTCTTCTTGCCATGCTGCCACGTGTCTCTTCCGTACGCCACCTGTCATCTGCCACGTCATCTGCCACGTCAGCATGCTGACGTCAGCGTGCCACGTGTCACCCTGTGAGTGGTGACACGTGTCACCTCGTAATTGGCCGATCGTACGACCAAAATTCCAAATCAGCATGACACGTTTCGCGTCCTGGTGACGCCACGTGTCCTGTACGGAAGCCGCCACGTGTCCTGTACGGCCTGCCACGTGTCGCGTTCCGGTTGGTCCACGTCATCTGTACGGCCTACCACGTGTCGCGTCCCGGTTGGTCCACGTCATCTGTACGGCCTGCCACGTGTCACTGTATGGACGTGCCACGTGTCACTATACGGATGTGCCACGTTAGCTGTACGGACTGACACATGTCTGTACGGACTGTACGGACAGGTACAGTCAGCATCCTAAAATTTTGCATGTTTGGCTTTTCGGACAGAAGGCGATATCTTCCTCATACGGACTTCGTTTGCGATAAAAATTATACCATCGGATTCAGGAAGACGAGACGGACGCAATGGCAGAGGTTTTGTCTGATTCCGAGCACTTTCATTTTTGAGCATTTTTAAGCCCTATCAGGCCTCTGGATCTGTTTTCAGATCACTTATCTACTATCACAAGAATGGCATTGTGTCTATGAGATGTGAGCAGCAACCCCACAACAAAATCCATAGAGATGACTTCCCACTTGGACATAGGAACATCATGTGGTTGTAGGAGGGCTGCCAGGTCATGTTGGTTAGCTTTCACTTGTTGACATTCTAGGCACTTGGTGACGAAATGGACTACATTGCGCTTCATGCCTACCCAGAAGAAGAGCTTCCCCATGTCTGCGTACATCTTCTTCACACCCGGATGTGCACAATAAAGTGCTCTATGGGCTTCCTTCAATATGATGCTTTGAATATCCCCATTCTCAGGGATGTACATCCTTCCTCGATATCTTAACAGTCCATCTGCTTCCAGACTATATCCTTCATACTTTGGATCTAAATGCCTCCCACTCTGGAGGTTTGAAGTAACCTTTAAATACCAACTGTCTCCTTGGAGTTGTGTCAACACATGTTCCCTCAGATTGACTTTTAAGGGTATCAAGGAGAAGATACGTGGTCTCCTACTCAAGGAATCTGCGACCACATTTTCCTTTTCCTTGATGTACAAAATACCAAAATCGTACTCACTCATAAACTCACTCCATCGCCTTTGCCTGACATTCAGATCTCTTTGAGTGAAGAGATGTTTTAAACTTTGATGGTCTGTTTTAAGCTCAAAGTTTCTCCCAATGGGATAGTGCCTCCAAAGTTTCAGAGCTAGCATTACAGCTGCCAACTCTAGATCATGAGTCGCGTGTATCTCTTCATGTTTCTTCAACTTCCTTAACACATAAGCTATCACTCCTCCATCCTACATTAGTATGGCCCCTAACCCTTGCTTCGAGGCATCCGTGCAGACTGTGAAGTCCTTTTCCATATCCGACACTCATAGAATTGGCGCACTAGTTAGTAACCTCTTAAGCTCGATGAATGCACTATCACATTCTTCTGTCCATTCATACCTGACCCCCTCGCATTGCAAAGTGGTGATGAGTTTCATGATTTTGGAGAATCCTTCCACAAATATCTGATAATAACCTGCTAGCCCCATGAAGCTTCTCACCTCATGGGCATTTTTCGGCACTGGCCACTCCATAATGGCCTTTACCTTTTCTAGGTCCACAGAGATTCCTTCGTCGAAAATGATATGACCTAAATAGTGGATCTCTTTCTGGAAGAAGGAACACTTTGACAACTTCCCATACAATTTTTTCTCTCTAAGGCAGGACAACACCACTCGTAAGTGTTCCTCATGTTCTCTTTCATTCTTGGAATAGATGAGGATGTCATCTAGGAAGACTTGTACAAAATGATCTAAGTACCTCCGGAATACTACGTTCATGAGGCTCATGAATACTGTTGGCACATTGGTCAATCTGAAAGGTACTACGACAAACTTGTAATGTCCAAACCGAGTTCAAAAGGCGGTTTTTGGGATGTTACCTTCCTTAATCCTTAACTTATGATACCCTGATCACAAATCAATCTTTGAGAATACCATTGCTCCTTTCATATGATCAAAGAAGTCATCTATTTGTGGCATCAGGTACCTATTTTTCACTGTAGCACGATTCAAGTCCCTGTAATATATACACAGTCGTAAGGATCCATCCTTCTTATTTACAAAAATTACTAGTGCACCCCAAGGTGAGACACTAGGCCTTATTAGCCTTAAGTCTAGTAACTCTTTCAACTGCATTTGCAATTCACAAAGTTCCGGTGCTGTCATCTGATACGGAGTCTTGGAAATTGGTTCTACACCAGGTTTTAGCTCAATAGTAAAATCAAGCTTCCTCTCAGGAGGTAACCCTGGTAACTCGTTTGGAAAGACATCCTTAAATTCTGACAATACCGGGTACTGATCTAATGAGGGTCCCTTCCTTTCATTCACTTCTTCCACTACATAAAGTCGACACCCTTGCCTCAAGCATCACTTAACCTTCATATTTGATATAAAGTGTAACGACACTTTTCTCTGTACACCCTGGATCTCTACTAGTCTTCCCTCATCGTCGACACAAAGCACCCTCTTTGTGAAACAATCTACCAAGGCTCGGTGAGCTGCTAACCAATCCATTCCAATGATTAGGTCATACGCCCCAAGAGCAGTGACGTATACCTTCAACCTAGTAGTACACACTCCCAGGTCTACTATACAATTATCAACACTAGGTCCTACTGCTTGTTTTTCCCCCGAATCCATCTCGACTTGTTTAAAGTCATCGTGCTCGTAGGCTACTAACCCACTCTTTTCTAATGCAGATGGTGAAATGAAACTATCTGTCGCACCAAAATCAAATAAAATCTTAACATTGATATGATTTAGCGTACCTAATGACTCCACCACCGTGGATTGATGTTTGTCCTGGCAATTATCAATCGCTGCATAAATATGGTGGCTGCTACTTGCTCTTCCCATCGGGGCCTTTCCTTCCCTATGCGGGAATCCTGATTGTAACTCTGGGCATTCACACTGGTAATGGGGTCCTCCACATCCCCAATAGGTAACACGGGATTGAACTTCCACACTGTTATGTGACTGTCTCTTAAATGAGTTCCTCCCCCTGGAACCCTTACCCCTACTAGTTGTTGCCTGAGATGGTCGTAGACCTGTCTGCGTTGTTGGCAATAAACGAGATGTTGCACTCGTTGGCATTGAAATCCCTGCGATTACTATCCTTGGTGCGACTCTGTTACCATATGGAGGTAGCCTTGAGCTCCCTCCCCTGGGAAATGTCCTAGGGGCCTTCCCAACGAATCCAGGACAATGCGGAAAGGTCGACCTCGTACCTCCATTCAAGTTCATGTGTTCTAAGTCCTTAACCTTTCACTAAAAAAATCTAATTAATCACTTTAATTAGCCGTATCCACTTTCCTTGATTCCATCCCTGAGCTAGACACATCTAGCATCTACCAAACTCCTTTACACTGTCAGTGTGAGGAAAGTAAATCAGAGGAAGTTGTTCCTAATTCCTTAAGCATGAATTACAAATTTTAATTATAATTAATCATAATTTTAATTATAAATAATTTAAAACATGATCAATTAATCATAAAACATAATTAATTAATTATAAAACTTAAACTCTAAATTAACTACATGTAATTTAAATTATATTCAATTTATTAAAAATTAAAATTGAACATTAACTTAAATTATATTTAAAATTTAACATTAAATCAAAATTTAATAGTTTTAAATTTAATATTAATTTAAAATTAAAAGCATTTAAAATTTAACATTAAATTTAAATTAAAAACTTAACCATTTAACCAAATAAATAAATAAAGAAAAACCTAGCGCGCATGTACCAAAACACTACACACAGGGCACCACGAAGAGATAATAAATAAAAACAATTAAACTAAAATAAACATTACATAAAATTAGACAATAAATAAGTAAAAATTTAAATGTTAAATGGGCATCATGGGTGCATGAGGCCCACGTGCCTCTCCCCCTGGGCTCTCATCCCTAAAATCCTACGTGTATTCTCTAACAAACCCTAAACGCACTATCTCAACCCTAACGCTCCCTCACTACCGCCTTTCCATTCTACTCTCTCCCTCTGCTCTTGGCACTGGTGCTGGTGTATTTTCAATGCTCTAGTGTCTCTAGCAAATTGATCCTGGACCAGTTTCTTTGTAGGTGTGTTACACATCAAAAATACTCACTTTGATAGTGTCGCAAGTGTCGTCATTACAAGGGTCGCAAGTGTCGCAAGTGTTAAAGAAAGCATACTGTCATGATGCCTATGTCGTGCCTATAATGACATGAGAAGGACACTTGAAACACCTCAAAATTTTGATTTGGAAGAGAAGAAATGCGTCAGTAGGCTTATAAACCTTTTTCCATCTGAAAGCACCCCAAAAATTGAGTTTTTGGAGGGGAGCACTCCCCTATACCTCTTCTGGGAGTGTTGGCGCTCCCCCTTACACTATCTGGGAGCGCTATAAAGCTTCTTTAGCCATTATGGAGGAGTGCTATTGATTTTAGGAGTGTTTTTGCCCCCCTTAAGCCTACTAAGGAGCGCTACAACACTCTGATGGCCCTTTTGAGGGAGCACTGCCTATTCTGGGTAGTAGTTAAGTTGTTGAGATGAATGGGGAAAGGATCCTTTCATTCTTGGAAGGTAGTAGGATTCGAATCCCTAGTCCAACCATGATCTTAGAGAAGATCCTCAAATGAAGGAGGCAAATCCTCAACTCACCCCAAAGATATCTCAAGTTGTTGAGCCTCTCCAAGGTTATATAAGCAAGCTTTCTAATGGTGAAAGGGGACTGGAAGGGGAGAATCACACCAAACTTATGATCTTATAAGTGGTGCTAGAACAGAGATGTTTTGGAGGTAAGAGACCTATGATCTCATAGGGAGAAATCAGTGAAGCTATCATCATTCGGATCGTGGATCTTTTGAGCAAGGGTTAGACAAGGAGGACTTGGAGAAACTACTGCAATCCATCTACGAATGTAAGCAATGTTTTGTCCTCATTAATATAATTTGCTTGGCCTATTTCTTTATAATTCATGTTCAATCTCACATGAATTTGTCTCTTTAGTAGATAGATCTATTTTGGACTAATGTTGATAGAGTAGGAAGTGGTTGTACTTTGTTTGTCTACAAGGCTTATTGAAGAGCGAAAGATTGGAGCTCAACTCGGAGCGTGCAGGGACAAACACTGATAAAAGGTACTTCTTTTCTCCTTCCTTCTCACACACTAGTCCATATATATCTAAAAGGAATCCAGTGACCATGATAAGCACTTTCTGTCTTAGAGTTAAGAGTCTAGCTCTTTGAGGAGATCTACCTGTCCACAGGGAGATTTTCCTTCAACAAAAATTGGTGACTCTGCTAGGGAAGAATCAGAACTTTCTTAGTTTTGTTTTTTCCTCATAGACCTTGCCTTACACTATGATTCTGTTCAGAACTTGTTCACCCCTTCATATCTGATTTCATTTGCTGATTAACTCTTTACCCCATTACACTCAGCCTGATTGTCAAAATTCCATTGAAATTTTGGGTTTTTTGGACTTTTTATGAGATTTAAGACTCCAACGCTCCCCTGCCTTGTTAGCAGAGCACCAGAACTCCCTGGAAGTGTTGGACATAGTGTTATAATTCCCTAGTGTCCCTTACGCTAGAGCGCCAGCCCCTTTTTGCACAAAATTTCTTCAAAAATTACATTTTTTGGAGGTCCAGACTCTGTTTTCTCACTTGCTGAACTACTTTGTGATTCAATGATTCTTCCTTTGACCTTTTACATGCTTCCTCCTGAGAATTAAACACCTTGTTGTTCATATTTTATGCCCTTCTTCATTATTTTTGAGTTTTTGTTGTTGAGATCTCGAAATCGATCCCCTGCTTTCTTCTCTCCTATCGACTAAGCGGGAACTCTAGTGAAGGACATTAGAAGTCTGTGACTCTTCTCATTTGGTTCTTTGAGGTCATCTGATCCAATTTCTTTCTCCTTCCTTTTGCATTTTTTATTTTATTTCTCTTGTTTTATTACAAAAGAGTGTTGTTTGTGTGAAATCTGCATTTCCTTGTCCGAATCTCCTTGATCTAAAAGGGTAGTTGTTCAAGGATAAATTCGTGAGTGCGGACACAGACCAATCTCCTCAGATCCACCTGGATCTGGAACAAACCGTGACAGAATACTACTCTTTCCCTAGTTCTAAAGTATTGAATGGACAAGAGAAGAAGGATGGTGTACTTACTTTATGAAATCTCTCCTTATCTCTGTTGATCCTCGCTCTGCTACGATGCTCTTGCGTCGTCCAATCACAACAACACAAACCAATCACAA
>JASDQU010240552.1:345471-363661 GCA_032191745.1 Picea mariana | reverse complement strand
TCATTGATGTCAACCCTTGAAGAAAGCCCCGTAGCACAAAGCTTTGGGTAATGGACCCAAGATTGTTTGATGTAAATATGACTCATTATTGTTTTTTCATGGTTGATAAGAAGTAAATATGGATGAACTCCAAAGTGGTCCCCTTATGGTGAAATCCCTCATGAGAAGACGCTTTGCGGAGTGAGAGAACCCATGTTTAATTGTGGAAAATGAGATGAAGGACAGTGAATTTTTCAGTGAAACTATCCTAGATGGATAGTGCTTGTCATACCATTTCTGGTGGTATGTGTAACGTCATATAACTTTTCACGATTAGAGAGTTATGACCATATGAAGTTGGAGAACCCCTCATGAGTCTTATAGAAGCCCCCAAGGGTCAAAGTTCTTTGCAAAAGAATTTATTTTAAATGAAGAAGCCCTAAAATAAGGAAAGTGTAATGCTACATGAAGATATAAATAAGAGGCAAAGCTCACTCATTAAGAATACACTTGTACATTTTGTATATCTATTTTCTTGTGTAAATCTTCTTGTAAATACTTGTGGATACATCTGAAGTGGCGAACATCTGAGGTAGAATGAAGGGTTGACGGTGAAATTATCGAATTCACAGAAAACCCTATTTTTTGAGGCATACGCGGGTTGTCTGTGTATAGGGTGCATATACATTGAAGGTATACGCGGGATGACTTTGTATAGGGTGAGTATGTACGCAGGCTAACTGTGTATAGGGTGAGTACATGTTGATAAAGCCATGAAACTTGAGAAGATGAAGGTGCAAAGGTTCTAAATTCTGTGATCAAGCTCCCAGGAAGGTCTAGAGTGCTCAGATACATCAAATCCATCCATTGGTTCAAAAGTTATGTCTTATTTCTATGAATAGTTGGATTTTGATGTATGCATGAGGAATGGAAATGGAGATTTGAGGATTCTCCCTACAGAGACTAGTGACTACATGGGATCTTCTGTATAAGTTAGATCTACAGACATACAGTGTTGGTATATTTATCATTGATACTTCTTGTTGAAGCACATCTTGTATTTCTTGGCATATGGCTAAGATTTTTTATGGTACATGGTTGAGATCTTGTATTTATTGATGCATTGAGAAATTGAATATCAGAAAGGGGTTGATGACTAAGATCATGTGAGGGATATTATACTTGTTTATGATTACACATACCTATATGGCACATGACTAGAGAGAGATAAGCTTTCCTTGAGTAGAGGTTATGTATTAGGATGCATGCATAGGGTATAGTTACAGTCTGGATACAGTGACATGTTACAGATCTATGTGAAAGAAGTTACATAGGGTCAAAAGTTTTCGAGTGAAAGGAAACCCTAGTTTCAGAAGGCATAAATGGGTTGCATAATAGATAGGGAACATACATACGCGGGCTGCATCACTATAGGTCGAGTATCTATTGTATTTCTATAGATACATGTTCAGTTCAGGTATGGTGTGATTACATGGCAGTTGTATAGATTGGATATAGGGTAGTGGTACAAGTTGATACCATTGTACAACAGTATATTTCACAGTGACTAGTTGACAGTGGTTCCTCTACTTCTACTTCAAGGCGGTTGGACGGGGCAAGGATAGGTGGTTGTAGCCACCTTTCGGTTGTAGCCGGAAAACATATGGAGTTGTAGCTTCCTTCTGGTTGTAGCCAGATAATTGGGGAGTTGGAGCTTCCCTCAGGTTTTAGCCTGAGAAACCAGGGGGTTGGAGCCTCCTTCCAGTTGCAACTGGAAAACAAAGGAAGTTGGTGCTTCCAATGAATGTAATTCTTCAAGACATATAAGAAAAAGAATTCCGTGGTTTTCTCTCGATTTGGGTTTCCACATAAAACTCTGGTGTACTATGTGTGTGTGATTGTTTATTTCTTATTGCTCATTATTGTATAATAATTCTACATTGATATAACATTTGAAGAAAAATGATTATAATTACGCTATTACTGATTCACCCCCCCTCTCAGTAATCCAACAGACCCCATTACAGATCTTTCTCTACTGACTGGTTACTCTTCTAGTCCCCATTGACTAGAACATTATCAATGCCTCCTGCATCTAATAGTTATATCATTAGGTCTATGCTGTCAGAGTTTACCATATGTCTCATGCTCTTGTTCAAAGGAATTCTATCAACCTGTGTCGGCCACTCCTCATAAATCTTGACTTTGCATGTCGGCCATACCCTCAGTTTGTCTCAGAATCACATGATACTATGGTCTTATCATGCACCCTGGCCCTACTTTCATCATTGATAGGTCACCGTGAACCCAACAATTGAAATTTCATCATTGGTCCTTGATTGGGTGGTTTCCCTTGTGTTAAATGGCAAGACATCTATTCACACTTTGGTATTCGTGCAGTGTCTTGGATTCCATTAGCCTTATTGGTGGTTTCCTCGCCTTTGTCAGCAGTTTTCATCATTGGTTGTTATTCAGAGGGTCTTTTTCGTGTACCACTTGCATTTGGCACACACGAAAGACGCACAGGGTTGTTGGTTCTTGAACATGTTCTTCATTCGATCTCTACCAAATCATGAAGCTCCTACTTTGTTCCTCATGCTGACCTATGAGAGATGCCTTAATGCTCTCCTTTCAGTGGGTCTCTTTCCATCGACTTCAGCTCATTTATTCTAGATATGGGACCTATAGTTTTATGAGAACCTTGAGGCTTGTAGTCATAGTGGAAGAATCTCTTGCCATTGACATATGGGAATACATCAATGTCTCCTGATCAATGGATTCCTCAAGTGTTCGACCTCGATTCCTTTATTCACACTTGTAGAAATGTACTTGGTGCCTTGATACCTACTTTCATCATTGGTAGGATGTCTCGCGTTTGTTAATGGTGTACCTCAATGACTGGTAATCAAACGATGTCTCATTGTGTTTGACCTCAACTCCTTTATTCACATTATGTATACTTGCACCCTTGGTGGATAGTGTAGAAGACTTGAAGACATCACTATGTGGCCGCAACTTTCCTGAGTTGTTTCTTCCTTTTCTTTGGACCAGTACCTATATGACTTCAATGATCATGGGAGATTAGATTGTACTCCATGGTATAGAGATATCTTTAGATTGGTTTTGAGATTGGTTTCATTGGGCCTTGTTCATGACTATGACAACTTTTGGCATGTAACCACATTTGTATTTTCCTATTCATGGCCACAAACACTTATTTGGTATATTTTTCACTTGGATCTGCAGTGTATTCTTGGTAGCCATGTATGAAAAGTCAGTACAGAATGTAATGGGAAATTGAGTTCGTCCAACTGGTTCTCTACCACTCCACTCCTAGGTTATTTATAATGTATTTCAGCCATCACAAATACTCCTCTGACCTCACACATTAGGGGGCATCTGTTATAGCAAGATTTGCCTCACCATTGCTATCTTGCACAGAGGGCCTTTTTCCATTTCCCTATGGAGACTTGTCATCCCTTTTTGATGAATCCAGATCTAAAAATATATATTTTTCCACATATACGTGCCCTATATACTATATAGCATGTGTATACGTAGGTTGCTCCACTACAACTCGTGTACATTGGGATTTGTGCCAAAAAATACAAAAATGAAGTCGGGTTTCCATGTCACGACAGGAGATCTCTGGTCCTTGGCCTTCCATATACTGGAAATGTTCCGACTCGGCCCTTCAGTTGCATTTTGAAGGCTATAAAAGCACAATTTCGAGCTATGGAAAAGAGGAGAAAGCATTCAACTTTGAGAGAAAATTTACTTTGGAGAAATTACTTCATATTGAGTCTGCATCCCTTTGTCCCTCAAGTCTGAACACAGTGTTCAGTCCCCAAGCTCTTTCCTTATTGTTGAGAGGACCTCATTGCCTCTTTCCTATGATCTTGCCTTTGGTGGAGGATTGAAATGGTGGAGATCCAGTTGGAATGAACTTGGTTTCTTGGTTTCGAAGCGTGCCGACACAGAAGTCTGTAATGTTGTCACTTATGCTAATCAATTATTAATAGAAATACTCCTTTCCCATCCTATTGGTATCTTGCAAATATATGATTATTATCCATGGGCATGTTTGTAATGTTTATTAACGGATTATGTTATCTGATGTGCTAACCCCGTTATATCATCACTATGTACTCGCTCTACTTGTTTTTTGAGAACTTATTGCAGGTATAAAGCTTTGGGTCAAAGTGCTCAATGGTGGAACATCATCAAATGTTGGATCGATGTAGGTCTCTTTCTTATCTTGCACATTAGTTTATATAGCATTTAGTAGAATTGAGTTGAATTCTACAGTCATACCTGTCTGTTGTGGTTTACCATTGGCCATAGAGAGTTTTTCCCTCATAAAACTGATCGACAACCGAATCCCCATGGCGGATTACAATGATCATGATGTAGCTAGATGTATCTTTTGTCTATTTTTTGAAAACGACACGCAAAGAGTTTTGTAACATAGAAAAATCAGTTCCCTAGTTTGTATAGGTAGCAGTTAGAAGAGTAGGTTAGCCCAAGTGACACCCTCGTTTATATATTTGATCTTTTCGATGTAAGCTAGGTTGGTTGGAAAATTTGGTATAGACTGTAGCTATTGTATGTAATTTGAGTTCAGTCAAAACTTAATGCAAAAGTCCTGTAAATTTGATGAAAAGATTCTAATTGTAGCAATTGGATGTATGGTTTTACCTTCTTGCATATGTGATTCCTGTTATCTTTACTCATATCTTTTTCTGTCTAATTCAGAACGATTTTTTGAACCTGTGGATTCGTTGTGCGGCGCCCCTTGTTCGTGCCATTTAGACAAAACATTTTTCTTCTAAAAGTTAACTATGAATTCACCCGCTATGGTGCTCCGAGTTACTTCCTATAATTTCTCTCCTCCACACATTACTATTTTGCACTGAAGACTGTTGTTTTCTTATCCTTTATCCTCTCAAAGTTTAGTCACCGAGTCATTTGTTTCTGTTGTTTCCTCGAATCGAATCCATAGTCCAAAGTCTTATTTTCTTGCGCCAATATAACCATAACCCATTATATCAAAGGTGTTAAATCTAGCCACTCCTTCAAAGCCATATCCCACGTGGAGACAAAGTCTCCCGAGAGAGCCCTCTCCAGGTCCGAAAGGCTAGTTTTGGGCCTCAAAGTTGGTTGGAAAAGTTACCTTCGTCATATGTTTATCAACTAAATATATTTACGGAGTGCTAACATTATGGCGCCACTACCGGGGACGAAATCGAATATATTTTCCTTGGGAGAATGACTAACGTTGCAGTTTTACCCCTGAGGGTAATAGAGGGACAAACATTCACACCGGATGAAACTTTTACCCTAGCGACTCCAGTCAAAAATACTAATAGCATCAAGTAGCACAGTTCAGGAACCCTCACTTTGAAGATGATCTATACCAGAGAAAATCCTAACCCAAACCCTACGAAGCCTGTGTATGACCTCGAGAAGATTATGTGCAAGACTATAGAGAAAGCGCTAGACCCATTCTATTACCAGGACAAAAGTATGTCCTTACCAAAATACGACATGAAAAGAATCGATGACCTTGAGTTTGACACATCCTTTGAACAAACCCTTTTCAGGTCTAAGTCAGAAACCAGCTTGGATGAGGTAGTTTTCGACCATAAGAGATTCCAAGACCTAGTATCTAACAATATCCCTCAAAACCCCAACCCTCCTAGAGCCATGGCCGCCAGATTCTCCCCCCTCATTCTGTCAGTCCAACTGCATTATCTACCCCAAAATTACAGCTAGAGAATTAAACTCTACGATGTTGAAGGGACGTTTCAGCCCAGAAGCTCCGGGATTGGTTCAATGATTTCATTGACTCAGAAGAGGTAGACTATGAAAACATGAAAATGAGGTTGTTCATGCAATTTTTTGCGGGGGAGGTGAGGAAGTGGTTCAAATCCCTACGACCAACAAGTATTCAAGAATTCGTCGCATTCAAAACATATTTCATCAACATATGAGGAGACAAGAAGAACCCCTTACAGCTGTTAACACAGTACAATAATATGAAGAAAGTGTCGGAGGAGAGGATGCAAGAATTCTCATACCGTTTTATGAAGGTTTATAACTTAATTCTTGCAGAATTCCAACCACCTCCCGGGGCTATGCAGTTGTGATACACTGACTCTTTTGACAATGACTTCGCTCTGTTGCTGAGAGAAAGAAGATCGAAAAACTCGGACGCGATAATGAGAAATGCGATCGAAGTCGAGGTAAATATGATGGTGTTGGGGAAGATCAAACAGAGATTCAACAGAGGCAATAAGAATCCCCAAGGAGATGTGCAACCATCAATGTCGAGATCCGCATATGACAAATTCGACCTAATGATGAAAACCATGGAGAAGCTAATGGAGAGGATGTCTGTGGGAAACAAACACGTTGCCTGAGAACAACATGACCCCCATCCCAGGAATAAGAACCTCATGAGGGGATAGGTCCCTCAAATCAGACAGAGGGAACAAAGGGAGTAGAGAGATCAAGGTGACCAACAGACAAGGTCTTCATTCCAAAACAATTACGCAGATGAAGACTTCGATCAGATGTTCGAAGACCAAATGCATTGTTGTGATGACAAGAACCCATGCGTGTTCTTGAAAAAGATCGAACATGATCAGTACATGAGAAAAAATGATGATTTTGTGTTGGAGACAGACAATGCATGGATTTGGGAAATTGATGATGCATTGTCCTGGGAAACGAAAGATTTTAGAAAAGGTTATCAGAACGCCATCATGCAGTTTGAGAAGAAATATAACCTCAGGATCAAGGAAGCATCTATCGAGCCTCAATAGGCTAATCCCATAAGGAAAACTCCAACAAACACCCCTTCCATAAGTCGACCAAGGCCAGATAGCACGAACAAGGATGCAATGGAGAAGGCAAGGTCAAAGGAGGAGGCCCCAAAGAAAACTCCAGAAACAAGCTGAGAAGTGGGTGGAAAAGAGGTAGAGAAAGTCTACCCTCCTTTTAACTTTGAGCATGAAATGGATAAAATCAAAATCTTTTTATTGTTCAACGAACTTATCAGAAAGGGCGAGTATCGGGAGCAGATTATTAAAATGTTGAAAATGGGAGGGGCCCCGGATACTTTGAATGTACAAGATGATCACCCTACTATTCTATTTGGTCCGCACATTGAGGATACAAGTGATACTGAGGACGTACCTTTGTTCTACGTTAGTCTGAAAGTTCATGACATGACCCTGCATAATGCCATGATGGATTCTGGAGCATTGCAAAAACTCATGCCAAAGGTGATCATGGATGAACTGGGTTTGGATATCTCTATACCCTATAAGGACCTTTTCTCTTTTGATTCAAGGAAAGTTAATTGCTTCGATCTCATCAAGGATTTGGTTGTGTCATTGGCCCAAATTCCTTCAAAGAACATGGTTATGGACGTGGTCATGGCAGACATACCCCCTAAGTTTGGCATGCTATTTTCCAGATCATGGGCTGCGAAGTTAAAGGGGACCATGCAAATGGATATGTCATATGCCACCATTCCTATCTTTTTCTAGGACATATGGTTGTACAGGGAAGTGCTGCTGAAATACATGGTAAGCAACAAAATGTAGCCAAACAACCACCCCATATACTCCATTGACACTGAGGTTGGTTCTTCTATTTTCTATAATGACTTGAGTTTCGAAGAGGAAGAGTCGACAACCATCATGACAGCTGATGAGGAAACTGTGTGGAAAGAAGCAGAGTGCGTTGACCTAAATGACCACATGGAAAAACAAATATGGAACATGAGTTTCGATGGCGCTATTAGCAAGGAATGAGCAGGTGACGGTGTATGGGTAAACCCTCCTTAAGTGGGCACAAAACTGTGCTCATACAAGCTCGCATTTGAATGCACAAACAACATGGCCGAGTATGAGGCACTGATTATGGTCCTGAACGTGTTGAAAGAATTAGGTGAAAATAGGATAGCAGTGCACAAAGACTAAAAATGGTCATAAACGAGGTCAAAGGCATATATCAAACAAATCACCCTAGGATGAGAGCATACAGAAACTTGGTGCTGGAGCTTCTCGAGGAATTTTCAGAGTATGATATATCTTCTATCCCAAGAGAGAAAAATAAAATTGCCGATGCATTGGCCACCTCAGCCTCAGTTTTTAAGATCCCCATCTTCCCAAACAAAAAATACGAGATTGAAGTCAAACATAGGTTGACAATGCCTAATAATATAAAATACTGGCAGGTGTTTGAGGATGACAAGCAGGTAGAAATATTTCTTCAGATGAGCGACGAGTTCTCTAACACAAATATTGATGACGAATGTTGATGCAATGAATATGGGAGCACGAATGCGCGCAGTAATGACGACCCTTTCCAGAACCAAATCGCGTGAAGGGACATAATACAATTGAAAAATAACATCATTCCGAAGGGCTTAGTGCTGCTGGAAAACCTGTTTGACAAAAATGATGTGGCTAAAAATCCAAAGATCACTTCAAGTGAAGAGGACGTAGAATACTCCAACATCAGGACTGAGGAGAACCCGAAAATGATAAAATTATTGAAAACACTCAGTCCAGAGGTTAGGCAAGACTATGTCAAGCTCATGAAGGATTTCCCCGACGTTTTCGCATGGAGCTATGACGATTTGAAGGTGTATGAAACTGAAGTAATACAGGATGTCATCCCTCTCAAAGAAGAACGAAAGTCGTTCAAATAGAAACTGCGATGGATAAATCCCCTACTACTGTCATTGATTGAGAAGGAGGTAAATAAACTGTTCGAAGCTAATATTATCGTTTCTTTAAGATTCTCGAAATGGGTAGCTAATTTGGTACCTGTAAGAAAGAAGAGCGGTGAGATAAGACTGTGTGTGGACTTAGGAAACTTGAAAAAAGTGTCCCTAAAGGACCACTACCCTCTCCCTAAAATAGACTATATCCTACAAAAGGTGGTGGGGTCCCAGAAGATGTCCATGCTGGACGGTTTTTCCGGGTATAATCAGATCATGGTCCACCCAAAAGACAGAGAAAAAACAACTTTCACAACTCCATGGGGAACGTTCATGTACGCCAATATGCCCTTCGGCCTGATGAATGTTGGAGCTACTTTCCAAAGGGCAATGGATATCACATTTTCCGACGAAAAGGACAAGTTCATTGTGATCTATATGGACGACATCACGATATGCTTTGCCTCTAACGAACAACACCTCGAGCATCTAAAGAAATTTTTCCAGAAGTGTAGGAAGTTCATCATATCACTAAATCCAAAGAAATCACATTTCGGGGTGGAAGAAGGGAAGTTGTTGGGACATATTATCTTGAAGGAAGGCATTAATATAGACCCCAGCCGAGTTGAAGGAATCTTGAAAATCAACACTCTGTGTAGTAAAAAGGAAGTGCAATCCTTCCTAGGAAAAGTAAACTTCTTGAGGAGATTCATCCCGATCCTAGTAGAGATCATAAAGCATATAACCTGCATGCTCAGAAAGGGAAATGAGATCAAGTGGAACCTGGAGGCCAAGAAATCTTTTGAAGATATCAAAGCGGTGCTGACTAGAGCCCCTGTGCTAGCCAGTCCAGACTTCATGAAGAATTTCATTCTGTTTTCATTCGCCTTAGAGCACACTATTGTCGGCGTGCCATTGCAGAAAGATGAGAAGAACTTCGAGAAACCTATAGCCTATTTCAGCAGGACATTGAGGGATTCTCTACTAAGGTATGACATTATGGAAAAACAAGCATATGTCTTAGTTAAAGCCTTGAAGGAGTTCAGGACACACATATTGCACTCCCACATTATTGCTTATGTGCCCAACAATTCAGTTAAGGATATCCTGACTCAGCCCGACCTTGAAGGGAGGAGAGGAAAATGGATAACAACCATGTTGGAATATGACCTGGAGATCAAGATGAAAAAACTAATTAAGGTCTAGGGCCTCGAAAATCTAATGGTGCAGTCGGATTGCGACGTTATGGGAATAAATTTCATTTCTGATCTGTCAGAGAGCCATCAAGAAGAAATGACTACGCAGGTGTCCCAGGAGTTTGTCAATTCACTATGGTATGCATATATCATCTATTTGTTGAAGAATATCCAAGACCCTCTGGACGTAAGTAAGACTAAGGCTAGATTTCTCAAGCTTAAAATAGTGAATTTATGTATCCTGGACAACTCACTCTATTGGAGAGATCCTGGGGGAATGTTGCTGAGCTGTTTGTTGGAAAATGACGGGAAGCGAGCCACAGAAGAATTTCACAAGGGCGACTGTGGGGCACACCATTACTGGAAAACCACCACGCACAAAATCCTTAGGGCAGGTTACTATTGGCCTACCATTTTCACAGACATGTACAAAGAAGTCTCTAGCTGCCACGAATGTCAGATTTTTGACGACAGAAGAAAGTTGTAGCCCCTGCCAATAAATCCGATCTCAGTCGAGGCACCGTTCATGCAGTGGGGTTTGGATTTCATAGGGGAAATAAATTTGCCATCCTCGGCACAACGCAAATGGATACTCATGACCACCGACTACTTCACGAAATGGATAGAAGCGATCCCCACGAAGCAAGATACCGACGTATTCATCATCCAATTCCTAGAGACAAACATCTTGTCAAGGTTTGGATGGCCCGCCAAGATCATAATAGACAACGCGACTGCATTCAAGTCTAAGAGGATGGAAAAGTTTTGTCAGGATTACAATATAACCCTGGGGCATTCTACAACGTAATACCCACAAGGAAATAGGTTAGAAGAATCCTTGAATAAAATCTTAACCCAGATCATCAAAAGGCTCCTGCAAGACAATCAGAAATCCTGGCATAAAAAACTTATCTATGTGTTGTGGGTAGATTGGGTTACCACCAAGAAGTCCATCTCAACGTCGCCTTTCCAGATTGCATACAATGCAGATGCAATTTTCCCTACCACATTGGGGTTTCCCATCATAAAGTTGTTGAAAGAGCAGGGGGCTGAGCCAAATGACGTGCAAAGAAGAATAAATTAGCTGGTTCACACACAACATATGAGGGAACAAGTCTACAATCGGTCACAGATCCACTGGGAAAATATGAAGAAAGCCTTTGACAAGCGTTCCAAGCTAGAGGATTTCCGGTTGGGTGATCTAGTGATGAGATGGGATGCGAGAAATGAGGACAAAGGAAAGCATGAAAAGTTTGATAACCTATGGACAGGTCCATTCAGAATCGGTGCACATCATGGAAATAATGCTTATTTTCTAGAAGAACTGAATGGGGAGTGCATTAGTTGGGGGCCTGTAAACTATAGGTTCCTCAAACATTATCTGATGAAATAAATTATGTTTAAGCCATTTGTCATTGTAAATAGTTGTGTTTATTTTTGTGTCAAGTTAGTAGGTCAGCAGAAAATTGAAGCTCGAAGTGAAGGCCCTGAGTTTAATGCTGAGTCTTTTAGAAACTACGTCAATAGGTTTAGGTTTCATCTTGTTTTTTATGTTGTAGTGTCAAAGAGTCGAAATAAGGCCCAATGGTCAGGCACTTGGTCTATTGTTCTTTTCTACCTCATAGGGAGGATAACATCCCTATTGGAGCCAGCTATTAGCGCTGCCATTTTTCTTTCAGTTAGAGTCGGTTTTCGGTCGGGTTATGGCCCATGTGTCCAAACATGTGAAGTCAGGTACGTAACAGTGAAGGGTTCGAAGTCATCAAGTGGTCAGTTGGCCCTTGGAAGCGGGAAGGGATGTCAGAGTCGAAACATGTGTAAATGGTACGTGTATGTTGTTACCAGAGAGTCGGGTCTTGTTAAAAGGTAGCTTCTATGTGCCCCAGGTCAAGTCAAGTAGTTAATTGAAGTCACGTCAACAAGTGTAGAAAATATTATCAGTTCATTATGAAGGTTGAGGGGATGAAAAATTGTGGTGTTCGTATCATGTATGCCCTGCAACCCTTATCACATGTACCTTACACACAGGGATGTGCCATTGCAAATACATAATTCGATCCAAAACATCCAGTCGCCATGAATTCACTGTTCATTGACACGTTTCCTCCTCCCACCCAATTTTTTTATAAATCCCAGAGCTCCTACACCCATGTTATTTGCGAAATCAGATTCAGGCTATATCTGTGAGTTTTCTCGTAGGCCCAGGTTGATCAAATTATCCATCTTTGGCATTCTTCAGAGCCACCGCGCGTAGGATAAACACTGGTCACACCATGGAGACCTCTCAAAGCATAAATAAGGGCACACGAAGTGGTAGAATTAATAGACCCAAAACCCAAAGTGATTGGGATTCATTCTCACTCACAACAGGCATCCCCAAGGACAAAAGAGAGATTTTTCCCTTACCCACGTGAACAACGACGTCACACCGCACAGAACCGGGAGTGGAAGGAATTGCACATGAAGGAAAGACAAAGGAAGCCCTCTCTCCCTAATAGTGGATACCTTGAAGGAGGGACACACCAAGGAAAACAAGGAAGTTGGGGAAACTCGAATCTCAGATGAGCTGCACGCATGACTAATCACTGAATAATTACTTATGTGCGTCGCCGCTTGGAGCCTTTGGAAGGTACCAGCTGAGAAAGTGGGAGCAGAATGAGGAGGATGGATGCCACGGGTGCAAGTATTCAAGAGACATCTCAGTAGCTGAAGCAAGTGAAGCTAACCATTACTGAACTGTACCAAGAGAACAGAGAGCTGAGACAACAACTAGCGACAAATACCACAGAAGCATCAACAACATGAGGTCGCAAAGGGAACATGACGTGGCTAAAAAGACAACTTAGAGAGGCACAAGATACGATTGTACAGTTGGACGAAGCTCAATGGATGGTGGAAGAAAGGTATGCCAAACTCTCTAGAGAATGTGAAGTGACTGAAGAGATAGCCCGTGCAGCTCTCGCCAGCGAGTAGAAGAAACAAGATTAGCCGAGTTCGTTCCTGAATTTGCAAATAGAAGGAAAATATTGACAATTTTGAAGGAGACATTTCACCATTTTAATAACGGTCGTGATTTGTCTACAACCACTTGTCGCACACACTTCCCCCAACAAATGAGCACCCAGTAGAGAATTAAAGTCATTACATCTGACAACGGGACACTGACAAACACTTGTCCACACAAATACTTGATCGGCAATCGAATCCCCATGGTGGATTACAATGATGTAGCCAGATGTATATTTTGTCTATTTTTGGAAAATGTCACACGAAGAGTTTTGTAACGCAGAACAATCAGTTCCCTAGTTTGTAGAGATAGCAATTAGAAGAGTAGGGTAGCCCAAGCGGTGCCCTCGTTTATATATTTGATCTTTTTGATGTAAGCCAGGTTGGTTGGAAAAACTGGTATAGATAGTAGCTATTGTATGCAATTTGAGTTCAGCCAAAACTTAATGCAAAAGTTCTATAACTTTGATGAAAAGATTCTAATTGTAGCAGTTGGATGAATTGTTTTCCCTTCTTGCATATGTGCTTATTGTTATCTTTACTCATATCTTTTTTTGTCTAATTTAGAACAAATTTTCGAACCTGTGGATTCATTGTGCAACACCCCTTGTTTGCGTCATTTAGACAAAATGTTTTTCTTCTAAAATTTAACTCTGAATTCATCTGTTGCAGTGCTTCGAGTTACGTCCTGTAATTTATCTCTGCCACACATTACTATTTTGCACTGAAGACTGTAGCTCACTTATCCTTTATCCTCTCAAAGTTCAGTCACCAAGTCATTTGTTTTCGTTATTTCCCTGAATCGACTCCATATCCCAAAGTCTTATTTTCTTGCGCCAATATAACAAGAACCCATTATATCAAAAGTGTTAAATATAACCACTTCTTCAAAGCCATATCCCGTGTGGATACTGAGTCTTCCGAGAGAGCCCTCTCCAGGTCCGAAAGGCTAGTTTCGGGCCTCAAAGTTGGTTGATAAAGTCACCTTCATCGTCTGTTTATTAGCTGAAGATATTTATAGAGTGCTAACACCTAGAAGGGTGACATGATTCCCTAGTAAGTTGATCTCCCTTTAGAATTGGTTTTCCACTGGGTGGGTTTGTGAAAGGTCATCGTCTGTTCCCTCCATACTTACCATTTTCCATCTTTATTCCTCTCATATTCTCCTACCTTTGTTCGGGCATCAGGATTGGCCACACTAGGAAGGGTTGTACCTTGCCTTGTGGAAAGAAGGGGCTAAAGGCCCAAAGGGTAAAATTAGCTGGCAAGAGTTAAAAGCCAAAGATGAAACCTTTGAGATGATTCACCCAAGGATTCCTAAGAAAGCAATAAAAGGATTCTCAATAAGAAAAGGGAACCTATAAGATAAATAAATACTTAAGGTATTAGTTGGTGGATAGGAGGTCTCATCACGAGCCAACCTATTATGACAATGGGCATGTAGCGGTATGAAACTACCACCTATCTGGTCACCAAAACATGGTAGTGACTCTTGGTGGCATAGCCAAGAGAAAGGGGGTCTCATCACGAGCCAACCTTCTCATCTTAGTGAAATGTTTGTGGATAACGCTGTCACTTATGGTCACCAAGCTAGGATATTGTCTCTCAGCTCTTCCCTTGAAGCATAAAAAATGAAAGATCAAAAGCAATGAAGGTAAGAATAAAAGGAAATGAATGGGATAGGAAACAATGCCATCCATGACAAGGTGCAACTCACCCTCTACAAAGGCACCCACAGGTAAGATTTACATTTCCCTATTATAATTGCACCCCTTGCCAAAACACTTACCCCACGCCACCTCATACTCTTACATGACCTAGATTGGCTCTTTCCTAGGAAACACCCCAAACTTAAGGAGGATTATCCTAATAGGACACCCTGAGACCCTCTCCAAACTTGACTTGTTAAATTGCATAACGTATTTGAGAAATTGTCTGGGTAAAGAGGGGTTTGGCTACACATGTTTGGGTGATTTGATTATTGGATGTGATTTACATGTTATGATCCCTGTGACTTATGAACCCCTGGAGGTCATACTTGTTGTTGTTGTAGGCCCTCGCCCGGTGGATAGGTACACATGAGGGAATGATTAGCTCGGACCTTCATGGGGCTGAAAGCCCAAAGATCCATGTTGTAGCCACAACAAGGGGCAAGAATACATCAGAGATTTGCACCAGGAATAAATAAGGATGTCACCTTTGGAGGCACCCTAGAAGACCTAGACCCAAGGGAATATTTCTCTTCCACATAGACGTTGGCCGTAGAAGGCCCATGATGTCATCATCATGACCCTAGACGTTATCTAGAGCTAGGGTTTCTGTTTTGGAGGAATTTATGAGCCTAGTGGCATGTGTGGGATTCATCTGGGGCCTTTGGAGGCAAAGCGCCCTACATTTTAGTCCCAACGTTCCACCTAAGGGCCTCAACATCACCCTATAAGGGCATGACATCACCCTTGGAAGTGCTTTTAGATGCTAACTAATTTTATTTATGTCTAAATTGAATTTATTTGTAAATTGGCCAGGCCGACCTTTATTTGACTTGGAATTAATTAAAGGTAACCAATTTTGTATAAATAAACATAAAGTACATTCATTTTTAGAAACACACCTCCTCACACAAGATGAGAGGTCTGAAATTTGCGCCCTAAAGGGCTATTGGCTGAAATTGTGAGGTGCACTCTTGTATAAAGCTGATTTTTTGCAAGTTGGATCAATCTTGGAAGCTTGTATGGTGATCTTGCATGGTATTTCATGATTATTCATGGTGCAGGTAGGTAAAATCGACATTTTTTTTCATCTATTGAATGGTTTATGTATGGTTTTATTTTCTCATACAAGATTATGAAATTTCATGATATGCTTAATGCTTGAAGTAAGGAACTTAAATTGYTACTTTCTTACTTTCTATTTGCCAATMTTTTCATTGAATTGATCTAGTAACTAGTGAAACCATAGAGCCCTAGTTTCCTAGCACTCTAAGGTGTTGACCTAGTTATATTTTCCTAAGTTCTTATCCCATAATAATCTTAAGGAGTGCAAGGTGCTAGGGCCTAGAATTTCCTACACCCTAGTATCTTGTTTTCTTGAGGAAAATGCATAGGGGGACTTAAGTTACTACTTCTCCTGTGCATTCCTATTGGATTTTTTTTCACTATCAAAATTGATTTGCAGCCTTATAAGAAGTCAACCAATTGACTTCATAAGCCCTAGAAGGCACTAGTTCTAGCCTATCTCTTATTGAATGATTGATTAAACACTCAAACTCTCTTCCTTGAATATTTTGCTAACTTCTACTAACCCTAAACTAAACTAATTCATTAACTAACTTGTTGTTGTTGCAAATCACTGCTACAACCATACTAATTCATACTAATTTCTTGCATACACCTACATAACTTGCACCTAAATCATTCAAAAATTTCTTATGAGAATTTCCAAACAATCTACTAAATAAATGCTAAGTTTATATGGTGTTTTCTTGCAATTATGAGGACTAGAACTTGTTGTTGTTACAAAATATTGCTACAACCATCTAACAACAAAAAATTCTCTGCAAAATTAACATTTAAGGCTAGCCAGACATTGCCAAATTTTCTTGTGACAATTAATTATCATTTTTCCTAGTTAAAACTACATTTTCTTGTCCTTTTAAAGCAATTTCAAGGCATATTTTTTGTTGTTGTTACAAAATACTTATTGTTGTTGTAAAATATTACATTGTGTTGAGGGGTCCTAAATCCCTTTAACTCAACAGTAGGAACTGAACCCATCACCGAGGCCCAATTAGACTCTGCAACGTTTGATAGTGGAATGGTTCTCCAGATCTATCGATCCAACCAAATAATCGATGGGCTTTAAGTAGTGATTGACATGATGTCTTCTTATGAAAGTTCCTTCTTCGGTTTAAATGTTCTCTTTTTGTATTTTCTTTTACTAGGTGGGGCTGGTAAAAATATGTGTGTTGGTATAAACCAGTTGGTAAAAAGGGGAATCTTAACTACTGAAGAAGGATGAGCTTGGGATAACCCTCGTGCTCAAGCATGCAAACAAAGATTTTCACATCTGTGACAAGCCTGATACTTATACATCAACTTGTTGGTATTTTAATTATTGACTGAGATACAATTGTTGAAAGAAAACATACATGTAATAAAATGATGGCAATAAAATTAGTTTCCTTAGCTCTAATCACTAATCACAGATTAACACAATGATTTGCTTTCCACCATTGGAGATAAGAACTATAAAAATATTGAATCAACTAACTTATCAATAGATTCAAAAACTCTTACTCGTTACAACATCCATTCATGAAGCAAAAATAGGAAGTAGTTCCTCCTCAAATCCCATCACACATGCCTTTTATGAAAAACAAAAGTTTGTCTCAAGTCCTAAACAATACTTCTCAATTAAGGTAGTTCCGAAATAGTTCCTTAGAATTCCAAAAATGAGGGTCTTTGCCCAAACCATCGACCCTTTCTAAAAGGTTGATCCTCTTATTTATAACAAATCATTAACTAAAAATAAATATCGAAAGTGCAAGCTATGTAAAACAAAACATTGCCACATGGAACTTCCATCTCTTTGTCTTCTAAGAGTCATCTAATGGTTTCACTGAAGTGGATGAATCTTCTCATAGTCTGACCATTTGACAAAGAGTTCCTCGCATTTGTTGGCATACGAGAATCTATGTTGATCCATCGGGGCCGAAAGGATCTCCTTTACTTATACTCCACATGCCTGATACTTGACTATCTTGACCCTTAACTGTTGTAATATTATTCGATCCTTGAACGAGTGCTCCATAAACTATTGTACTTGTCCCGGCGCCATGTTCGCCACCTTTTCTATCTTTGCAGTCCATGTCGAGTCTTGTTCTGCATGTTGTTTGACTATGCCATGCAAGTCGACAAAGTCCTCGGGTGAGCTGAATTCTGGGAGACCAATGTCTTTCATCTCTCGATTAATCTTGACCCAACTTATTTCGTAATCAGACCATTTCTCTTGAATCTCCCTCTGAGGTTCTTTGGCCATTTTCACCCAGTATTTGGCCGATTTCCTTATCCGATCTATGTTGTTGTCCCTCAGCACCCAAATGTCGTGCTCTTCGATGTCTTGACCCTTTTGAACCATGTTGATGTAATCAATTCTTTCCACTGCTTGGTGGGCCTTCTTGCACCATCTTTCCACATCTTTACAGGTCGCTAGCACCATAAAAGTGTCTTATTGGAAGTCGTCTATCCCTGCAGTAAAAAGGTGACGTTCATTT
>JASDQU010240552.1:332015-344862 GCA_032191745.1 Picea mariana | reverse complement strand
ATTTTAAATGAAGAAGCCCTAAAATAAGGAAAGTGTAATGCTACATGAAGATATAAATAAGAGGCAAAGCTCACTCATTAAGAATACACTTGTACATTTTGTATATCTATTTTCTTGTGTAAATCTTCTTGTAAATACTTGTGGATACATCTGAAGTGGCGAACATCTGAGGTAGCATGAAGGGTTGACGGTGAAATTCTCGAATTCACAGAAAACCCCATTTTTTGAGGCATATGCGGGTTGTCTGTGTATAGGGTGCATATACATTGAAGGTATACGCGGGCTGACTTTGTATAGGGTGAGTATGTACGCAGGCTAACTGTGTATAGGGTGAGTACATATTGATAAAGCCATGAAAATTGAGAAGATGAAGGTGCAAAGGTTCTAGATTCTGTGATCAAGCTCCCAGGAAGGTCTAGAGTGCTCAGATACATCAGATCCATCCATTGGTTCAAAAGGTATGTCTTATTTCTATGAATAGTTGGATTTTGATGTATGCATGAGAAATGGCAATGGAGATTTGAGGATTCTCCCTACAGAGACTAGTGACTACATGGGATCTTCTGTATAAGTCATATCTATAGACATACAGTGCTGGTATATTTATCATTGATACTTCTTGTTGAAGCACATCTTGTATTTCTTGGCATATGGCTAAGAGTTTTTATGGTACATGGTTGAGATCTTGTATTTATTGATGCATTGAGAAATTGAATATCGGAAAGGGGTTGATGACTAAGATAAAGTGAGGGATATTATACTTGTTCATGATTACACATACCTATATGGCACATGACTAGAGAGAGACAAACTTTCCTTGAGTAGAGGTTATGTATGAGGATGCATGCATAGGGTATAGTTACAGTCTGGATACAGTGACATGTTACAGATCTATGTGAAAGAAGTTACATAGGGTCAAAAGTTTTCGAGTGAAAGGAAACCCTAGTTTCAAAAGGCATACATGGGTTGCATAATAAATAGGGAACATACATATGCGGGCTGCATCACTATAGGTCACGTATCTGTTGTATTTCTATAGATACATGTTCAGTTCAGGTACGGTGTGATTACATGGCATTTGTACAGATTGGATATAGGGTAGTGGTACAAGTTGATACCATTGTACAACAGTATATTTCACAGTGACTGGTTGACAGTGGTTCCTCTACTTCTACTTGAAGGCAGTTGGATGGGGCAAGGATAGGTGGTTGTAGCCACCTTTCGGTTGTAGCCAGAAAACATATGGAGTTGTAGCCTCCTTCTGGTTGTAGCCAGATAATTGGGGAGTTGGAGCTTCCCTCAGGTTTTAGCCTGAGAAACCAGGGGGCTGGAGCCTCCTTCTAGTTGCAACTGGAAAACAAAGGAAGTTGGTGCTTCCAATGAATGTAATTCTTCAAGACATATAAGAAAAAGAATTTCGTGGTTTTCTCTCGATTTGGGTTTCCACATAAAACTCTGGTGTACTGTGTATGTGTGTGATTGTTTATTTCTTATTGTTCATTATTGTATAATAATTCTACATTGATATAAAATTTGAAGAAAAATGATTATAATTACGCTATTACTGATTCACCCCCCCTCTCAGTAATCCAACAGACCCCGTTACAGAGCTTTCTCTACTGACTGATTACTCTTCTAGTCCCCATTGACTAGAACATTATCAATGCCTCCTGCATCTAATAGTTATATCATTAGGTCTATGCTATCAGAGTCTACCATATGTCTCATGCTCTTGTTCAAAGGAAGTCTATCAACCTGTGTCAACCACTCCTCATAAATCTTGACTTTGCATGTCGGCCATACCCTCAGTTTGTCTCAGAATCACATGATACTATGGTCTTATCATGCACCCTGGCCCTACTTTCATCATTGATAGGTCACCGTGAACCCAACAATCGAAATTTCATCATTGGTCATTGATTGGGTGGTTTCCCTTGTGTTCAACAACAAGACATATATTCACACTTTGGTATTCATGCAGTGTCTTGGATGCCATTAGCCTTATTGGTGGTTTCCTCGCCTTTGTCAGCAGTTTTCATCATTGGTTGTTATTCAGAAGGTCTTTTTCGTGTACCACTTGCATTTGGCACACACGAAAGACGCACAGGGTTGTTGGTTCTTGAACATGTTCTTCATCCGATCTCTACCAAATCATGAAGCTCCTACTTTGTTCCTCATGCTGACCTATGAGAGATGCCTTAATGCTCTCCTTTCAGTGGGTCTCTTTCCATCGACTTCAGATCATTTATTCTAGATATGGGACCTATAGTTTTATGAGAACCTTGAGGCTTGTAGTCATAGTGGCAGGATCTCTCGCCATTGACATATGGGAATACATCAATGTCTCCTGATAAATGGATTCCTCAAGTGTTTGACCTCGATTCATTTATTCACACTTGTAGAAATGTACTTGGTGCCTTGATACCTACTTTCATCATTGGTAGGATGTCTTGCGTTTGTTAATGGTGTACCTCAATGACCGGTAATCAAACGATGTCTCATTGTGTTTGACCTCAACTCCTTTATTCACATTATGTAGACTTGCACCCTTGGTGGATAGTGTAGAAGACTTGAAGACATCACTATGTGGCCGCAACTTTCCTGAGTTGTTTCTTCCTTTTCTTTGGACCAGTACCTATATGACTTCAATGATCATGGGAGATTAGATTGTACTCCATGGTATAGAGATATCTTCATATTGGTTTTGAGATTGGTTTCATTGGGCCTTGTTCATGACTATGACAACTTTTGGCATGTAACCGCATTTGTATTTTCCTATTCATGGCCACAAACACTTATTTGGTATATTTTTCACATGGATATGCAGTGTATTCTTGGCAGCCATGTATGAAAAGTCAGTACAGAATGTAATGGGAAATTGAGTTCATCCAACTGGTTCTCTACCACTCCACTCCTGGGTTATTTATAATGTATTTCAGCCATCGAAAATACTCCTCTGACCTCACACATTAGGGGGCATCCGTTATAGCAAGATTTGCCTCACCATTGCTATCTTGTACAGAGGGCCTTTTTCCATTTCCCTATGGAGACTTGTCATCCCTTTTTGATGAATCTAGATCTAAAAATACATATTTTTCCACATATACGTGCCCTATATACTATATAGCATGTGTATACGTAGGTTGCTCCACTACAACCCGTGTACATTGGGATTTGTGCCAAAAAATACAAAAATGAATTCGGGTTTCCATGTCACGACAGGAGATCTCTGGTCCTTGGCCTTCCATATACTGGAAATGTTCCAACTCGGCCCTTCAGTTGCATTTTGAAGGCTATAAAAGCACAATTTCGAGCTATGGAAAAGAGGAGAAAGCATTCAACTTTGAGAGCAAAGTTACTTTGGAGAAATTACTTCATATTGAGTCTGCATCCCTTTGTCCTCAAGTCTGAACACAGTGTTCAATCCCCAAGCTCTTTCCTTATTGTTGAGAGGACCTCATTGCCTCTTTCCTATGATCTTGCCTTTGGTGGAGGATTGAAATGGTGGAGATCCAGTTGGAATGAACTTGGTTTCTTGGTTTCGAAGCGCGTCGACATAGAAGTCTGTAATGTTGTCACTTATGCTGATCAATTATTAATAGAAATACTCCTTTCCCATCCTATTGGTATCTTGCAAATATATGATTATTATCCATGGGCATGTTTGTAATGTTTATTAACGGATTATGTTATCTGATATGATAACCCCATTATATCATCACTATGTACTTTCTCTACTTGTTTTTTGAGAACTTATTGCAGGTATAAAGCTTTGGGTCAAAGTGCTCAATGGTGGAACATCATCAAATGTTGGATCGAGGTAGGTCTCTTTCTTATCTTGCACATTAGTTTATATAGCATTTATTAGAATTGAGTTGATTTCTGCAGTCATACCTGTCTGTTGTGGTTTACCATTGACCATAGAGATTTTTTCCCTCATAAAAATGATCGACAACCGAATCCCCATGGCGGATTACAATGATCATGATGTAGATAGATGTATCTTTTGTCTATTTTTTGAAAACGACATGCAAAGAGTTTTGTAACATAGAAAAATCAGTTCCCTAGTTTGTAGAGATAGCAGTTAGAAGAGTAGGGTAGCCCAAGTGACACCCTCGTTTATATATTTGATCTTTTCGATGTAAGCTAGGTTGGTTGGAAAATTTGGTATAGACAGTAGCTATTGTATGTAATTTGAGTTCATTCGAAACTTAATGCAAAAGTTCTGTAAATTTGATGAAAAGATTCTAATTGTAGCAGTTGGATGTATGGTTTTACCTTCTTGCATATGTGCTTCCTGTTATCTTTACTCATATCTTTTTCTGTCTAATTCAGAACGAATTTTCGAACTTGTGGATTCGTTGTGCAGCGCCCCTTGTTCATGCCATTTAGACAAAACATTTTTCTTCTAAAAGTTAACTCTGAATTCACCCGCTGTGGTATTTCGAGTTACTTCCTGTAATTTCTCTCCTCCACACATTACTATTTTGCACTGAAGATTGTTGTTTTCTTATCCTTTATCCTCTCAAAGTTCAGTCACCGAGTCATTTGTTTCTGTTGTTTCCTCGAATCGACTCCATAGTCCAAAGTCTTATTTTCTTGCGCCAATATAACTAGAACCCATTATATCAAAGGTGTTAAATCTAGCCACTTCTTCAAAGACATATCCCACGTGGAGACAAAGTCTCCCAAGAGAGCCCTCTCCAGGTCCGAAAGGCTAGTTTCGGGCCTCAAAGTTGGTTGAAAAAGTTACCTTCATCGTATGTTTATCAACTGAATATATTTACGGAGTTCTAACATTATGGTGCCACTACCGGGGACGAAATCGAATAGATTTTCCTTGGGAGAATGACTAACGTTGCAGTTTTACCCCTGAGGGTAATAGAGGGACAAACATTCATACTGGATGAAACTTTTATCCTGGCCACTCCAGTCAAAAATACTAATAGCATCAAGTAGCACAGTTCAGGAACCCTCGCTCCAAAGATGATCTATACCAGAGAAAATCCTAACCCAAACCCTACGAAGCCTGTGTACGACCTTGAGAAGATTATTTGCAAGACTATAGAGCAAGCGCCAGACCCATTCTATTACCAGGACAAAAGTATTTCCTTACCAAAATACGACATGAAAAGCATCGATGACCTTGAGTTTGACACATTCTTTGAACAAACCCTTTTCAGGTCTAAGTCAGAAACCAGCTTGGATGAGGTAGTTTTTGACCATAAGAGATTCCAAGACCTAGTATCTAACAATATCCCTCAAAACCCCAACCCTCCTAGAGCCATGGCCGTCAGATTCTCCCCCCTCATTCTGTCAGTCCAACTGCATGATCTGCCCCAAAATTACAGCCAGAGAATTAAACTCTACAATGTTGAAGGGGCGTTTCAGCCCAGAAGCTCCGGGATTGGTTCAATGATTTCATTGAATCATAAGAGGTAGACTATGCAAACATGAAAATGAGGTTGTTCACGTATATTTTTGCGGGGGAGGTGAGGAAGTGGTTCAAATCCCTACGACCAACAAGTATTCAAGACTTCGTCGCATTCGAAACATATTTCATCAACATATGAGGAGACAAGAAGAACCCCTTACAACTATTAACACAGTACAATAATATGAAGAAAGTGTCGGAGGAGACGATGCAAGAATTCTCATACCGTTTTATGAAGGTTTATAACTTAATTCTTGCAGAATTCCAACCACCTCCCGGGGCTATGCAATTGTGATACACTGACTCTTTCGACAATGACTTCACTCTGTTGCTGAGAGAAAGAAGATCGAAAAACTCGGACGCGATAATGAGAAATGCGATCAAATTCGAGGTAAATATGATGGTGTTGGAGAAGATCAAATAGAGATTCAACAGAGGCAATAAGAAGCCCCAAGGAGATGTGAAACCGACGTATTCATCATCCAATTCCTAGAGACAAACATCGTGTCGAGGTTTGGATGGCCCGCCAAGATCATAACAGACAACGCGGATGCATTCAAGTCTAAGAGGATGAAAAAGTTTTGTCAGGATTACAATATAACCCTGGGGCATTATACAATGTAATACCGACAAGGAAATAGGTTAGTAGAATCCTCGAATAAAAGCTTAACCCAGATCATCAAAAGGCTCCTGCAAGACAATAAGAAATCCTGGCATAAAAACTTATCTATGTGTTGTGGGTAGATCGGGTTACCACCAAGAAGTCCATCTCAACGTTGCCTTTCCAGATTGTATACAACGTAGACGCAATTTTCCCTACCACACTGGGGTTTCCCATCATAAATTTGTTGAAAGAGCAGGGGGCCGAGCCAAATGACGTGCAAAGAAGAATAAATTAGCTGGTTCACACACAACATATGAGGGAACAAGTCTACAATCGGTCACAGATCCACTGGGAAAATATGAAGAAAGCCTTTGACAAGCGTTCCAAGCTAGAGGATTTTCGGTTGGGTGATCTAGTGATGAGATGGGATGTGAGAAATGAGGACAAAGGAAAGCATGAAAAGTTTGATAACCTATGGACGGGTCCATTCATAATCGGTGCACATCATGGAAATAATGCTTATTTTCTGAAAGAACTAAATGGGGAGTGCATTAGTTGGGGGCCTGTAAATGACAGGTTCCTCAAACATTATCTGATGAAATAAATTATGTTTAAGCCATTTGTCATTGTAAATAGTTGTGTTTATTTTTGTGTCAAGTCAGTAGGTCAGTAGAAAATTGAAGCTCAAAGTGAAGGCCCTGAGTTTAATGCTGAGTCTTTTAGAAACTACGTCAATAGGTTTAGGTTGCATCTTGTTTTTTATGTTGTAGTGTCAAAGAGTTGAAATAAGGCCCAATGGTCAGGCACTTGGTATATTATTCTTTTCTACCTCATATGGAGGATAACGTCCATGTTGGAGCCCGCTATTAGCGCCACCATTTTTCTTTCAGTTAGAGTCGGTTTTCGGTCGGGTTATGGCCCATGTGTCCAAACATGTGAAGTTAGGTACGTAACAGTGAAGGGTTTGAAGTCATCAAGTGGTCAGTTGGCCCTTGGAAGCGGGAAGGGATGTCAGAGTCGAAACATGCATAAATGGTACGGGTATGTTGTTACCAGAGAGTCAAGTCCTGTTAAAAGGTAGCTTCTATGTGCCCCAGGTCAAGTCAAGTAGTTAATTGAAGTCACGTCAACAAGTGTAGAAAATATTATCAGTTCATTATGAAGGTCGAGGGAATGAAAAATTGTGGTGTTCGTATCATGTATGCCCTGCAACCCTTATCACATGTACCTTACACATAGGGATGTGCCATTGCAAATACATAATTTGATCCAAAACATCTAGTCGCCATGAATTCACTGTTCATTGACACGTTTCCTCCTCCCACCCAATTTTTTTATAAATCCCAGAGCTCCTACACCCATGTTATTTGCGAAATCAGATTCAGGCTATATCTGTGATTTTTCTCGTAATCCCAAGTCGATCAAATTCTCCATCTTTGGCATTCTTCAGAGCCACCACGCGTAGGATAAACACTGGTCACGCCATGGAGACCTCTCAAAGCATAAATAAGGGCACATGAAGTGGTAGAATTAATAGACCCAAACCCCAAAGTGATTGGGATTCATTCTCACTCACAACAGGAATCCCCAAGGATAAAAGAGGGATTTTTCCCTTACCCACGTGAACAACGATGTCACACCGCGCAGAACCGGGAGTGGAAGGAATTGCACATGAAGGAAAGACAAAGGAAGCCATCTCTCCCTAATAGCGGATACCTCGAAGGAGGGACACACCAAGGAAAACAATGAAGTTGGGGAAACTCGAATCTCAGATGATCCACACGCATGACTAATCACTGAATAATTACTTATGTGTGTCGCCCGCTTGGAGCCATTGGAAGGTACCAGCTGAGAAAGTGGGAGAAGAATGAGGAGGATGGATGCCACGGGTGCAAGTATTCAAGAGACATCTCAGTAGCTGAAGCAAGTGAAGCTAGCCATTTCTGAACTGTACCAAGAGAGCAGAGAACTGAGACAACAGCTAGCGACAAAGACCATAGAAGCATCAACAACACAAGGTCGCAAAGGGAACATGACGTGGCTAAAAAGACAACTTAGAGAGGCACAAGATATGATTGTATAGTTGGACGAAGCTCAACGGATGGTGGAAGAAAGTTATGCCAAATTCTCTAGAGAATGTGAAGTGACTGAAGAGATAGCCCATGCAGCTCTCGCCAGCGAGTAGAAGAAACAATATTAGCCGAGTTTGTTCCTGAATTTGCAAACAGAAGGAAAATATTGACAATTTTGAAGGAGACATTTCACCATTTTAATAACGATCATGATTTGTCTACAACCACTTGTCGCACACACTTCCCCCAATAAATGAGCACCCGGTAGAGAATCAAAGTCGTTACATCTGACAACGGGACACTGACAAACACTTGTCCACACAAATACTTGATCGACAACCGAATCCCCATGGTGGATTACAACGATGTAGCTAGATGTATCTTTTGTCTATTTTTGGAAAATGTCACGCGAAGAGTTTTGTAACGTAGAACAATCAGTTCTCTAGTTTGTAGAGATAGCAATTAGAAGAGTAGGGTAGCCCAAGTGGTGCCCTCGTTTATATATTTGATCTTTTTGATGTAAGCCAGGTTGGTTGGAAAAACTGGTATAGATAATAGCTATTGTATGCAATTTGAGTTCAACCAAAACTTAATGCAAAAGTTCTATAACTTTGATGAAAAGATTCTAATGGTAGCAGTTGGATGAATTGTTTTCCCTTCTTACATATGTGCTTACTGTTATCTTTACTCATATCTTTTTCTGTCTAATTTAGAACAAATTTTCGAACCTGTGGATTCATTGTGCAACACCCCTTGTTCGCGTCATTTAGACAAAACGTTTTTCTTCTAAAAGTTAACTCTGAATTCATCCATTGCGGTGCTTCGAGTTACTTCCTGTAATTTCTCTCTGCCACACATTACTATTTTGCACTGAAGACTGTAGCTCACTTATCCTTTATCCTCTCAAAGTTCATTCAGCAAGTCATTTGTTTTCGTTATTTCCTTGAATCGACTCCATATCCCAAAGTCTTATTTTCTTGCGCCAATATAACGAGAACCCATTATATCAAAGGTGTTAAATATAACCACTTCTTCAAAGCCATATCCCGCGTGGATACTGAGTCTTCCGAGAGAGCCCTCTCCAGGTCCGAAAGGCTAGTTTCGGGCCTCAAAGTTGGTTGATAAATTCACCTTCATCATCTGTTTATTAGCTGAAGATATTTATAGAGTGCTAACACCTAGAAGGGTGACATGATTCCCTAGTAAGTTGATCTCCCTTTAGGATGGGTTTCCACTGGGTGGGTTTGTGAAAGGTCATCGTCTGTTTCCTCCATACTTACCATTTTCCATCTTTATTCCTCTCATATTCTCGTACCTTTGTTCGGGCATGAGGATTGGCCACACTAGGAAGGGTTGTACCTTGCCTTGTGGCAAGAAGGGGCTAAAGGCCCAAAGGGTAAAATTAGCTGGAAAGAGTTAAAAGCCAAAGATGAAACCTTTGAGATGATTCACCCAAGGATTCCCGAGAAAGCAGTAAAAGGATTCTCAGTAAGAAAAGGGAACCTATAAGATAAATAAATACTTAAGGTATTAGTTGGTGGATAGGAGGTCTCATCATGAGCTGACCTATTATGACAATGGGCATGTAGAGGTATGAAACTACCACCTATCTGGTCACCAAAACATGGTAGTGACTCTTGGTGGCATAGCCAAGAGAAAGGGGGTCTCATCACGAGCCAACCCTCTCATCTTAGTGAAATGTTTGTGGATAATGCTGTCACTTATGGTCACCAAGCTAGGATAGTGTCTCTCATCTCTTCCCTTGAAGCATAAAAAATGAAAGATCAAAAGCAATGAAGGTAAGAATAAAAGGAAATGAATGGGATAGGAAACAATGGCATCCATGACAAGGTGCAACTCACCCTCTACAAAGGCACCCACATGTAAGATTTACATTTCCCTATTATAATTGCACCCCTTGCCAAAACACTTACCCCACGCCACCTCATACTCTTACATGACCTAGATTGGCTCTTGCCTAGGAAACACCCCAAACTTAAGGAGGATTATCCTAATACGACACCTTGAGACCCTCTCCAAACTTGACTTGTTAAATTGCATAACATATTTGAGAAATTGTCTGGGTAAAGAGGGGTTTGGTTGCACATGTTTGGGTGATTTTATTATTGGATGTGATTTACATGTTATGATCCCTGTGACTTATGAACCCCTGGAGGTCATACTTGTTGTTGTTGTAGGCCCTCGCCCGGTGGACAGGTACACATGAGGGAATGATTAGCTCGGACCTTCATGGGGATGAAAGCCCAAAGATCCATGTTGTAGCCACAACAAGGGGCAAGAATACATCAGAGATTTGCACCAGAAATAAATAAGGATGTCACCTTTGGAGGCACCCTAGAAGACCTAGACCCAAGGGAATATTTCTCTTCCACATAGATGTTGCCCCTGAAGGCCCATGATGTCATCATCATGACCCTGGACGTTATCTAGAGCTAGGGTTTCTGTTTTGGAGGAATTTATGAGCCTAGTGGAATGTGTGGGATTCATCTGGGGCCTTTGGAGGCAAAGCTCCCTACATTTTAGGCCCAACGTTCCACCTAAGGGCCTCAACATCACCCTATAAGGGCATGACATCACCCTTGGAAGTGTTTTTAGATGCTAACTAATTTTATTTATGTCTAAATTGAATTTATTTGTAAATTAGCCAGACTGACCTTTATTTGACTTGGAATTAATTAAAGGTCACCAATTTTGTATAAATAAACATAAAGTACATTCATTTTTAGAAACACACCTCCTCACACAAGATGAGAGGTCTGAAATTTGCACCCTAAAGGGCTATTGGCTGAAATTGTGAGGTGCACTCTTGTATAAAGCTGATTTTTTGCAAGTTGGATCAATCTTGGAAGCTTGTATGGTGATCTTGCATGGTATTTCATGATTATTCATGGTGCAGGTAGGTAAAATCGACATTTTTTTTCATCTATTGAATGGTTTATGTATGGTTTTATTTTCTCATACAAGATTATGAAATTTCATGATATGCTTAATGCTTGAAGTAAGGAACTTAAATTGCTACTTTCTTACTTTCTATTTGCCAATATTTTCATTGAATTGATCTAGTAACTAGTGAAACCATAGAGCCCTAGTTTCCTAGCACTCTAAGGTGTTGACCTAGTTATATTTTCCTAAGTTCTTATCCCATAATAATCTTAAGGAGTGCAAGGTGCTAGGGCCTAGAATTTCCTACACCCTAGTATCTTGTTTTCTTGAGGAAAATGCATAGGGGGACTTAAGTTACTGCTTCTCCTATGCATTCCTATTGGATTTTTTCACTATCAAAATTGATTTGCAGCCTTATAAGAAGTCGTCCAGTTGACTTCATAATCCCTAGAAGGCACTAGTTCTAGCCTATCTCTTATTGAATGATTGATTAAACACTCAAACTCTCTTCCTTGAATATTTTGCTAACTTCTACTAACCCTAAACTAAACTAATTCATTAACTAACTTTTTGTTGTTGCAAATCACTACTACAACCATACTAATTCATACTAATTTCTTGCATACACCTACATAACTTGCACCTAAATCATTCAAAAATTTCTTATGAGAATTTCCAAACAATCTACTAGATAAATGCTAAGTTTATATGGTGTTTTCTTGCAATTATGAGGACTAGAACTTGTTGTTGTTACAAAATATTGCTACAACCATCTAACAACAAAAAATTCTCTGCAAAATTAACATTTAAGGCTAGCCATACATTGCCAAATTTTCTTGTGACAATTAATTATCATTTTTCCCAATTAAAGCTACATTTTCTTGTCCTTTTAAAGCAATTTCAAGGCATATTTTTTGTTGTTGTTACAAAATACTTATTGTTGTTGTAAAATATTACATTGTGTTGAGGGGTCCTAAATCCCTTTAACTCAACAGTAGGAACCGAACCCGTCACCGAGGCCCAATTAGAATCTGCAACGTTTGACAGTGGAATGGTTCTCCAGATCTGTCGATCCAACCAAATAATCGATGGGCTTTAAGTAGTGATTGACATGATGTCTTCTTATGAAAGTTCCTTCTTCGGTTTACATGTTCTATTTTTGTATTTTCTTTTACTAGGTGGGGCTGGTAAAAATATGTGTGTTGGTATAAACTAGTTGATAAAAAGGGGAATCTTAACTACTGAAGAAGGATGAGCTTGGGATAACCCTCATTCTCAAGCATGCAAACAAAGATTTTCACATCTGTGACAAGCCTGATACTTATACATCAAATTGCTGGTATTTTAATTATTGAATGAGATACAATTGTCGAAAGAAAACATACATGTAATAAAATGATGGAAATAAAATTAGTTTCCTTAGCTCTAATCACTAATCACAGATTAACACAACGATTTTCTTTCCACCATTGGAGACAAGAACTATAAAAATATTGAATCAACTAATTTATCAATAGATTCAAAAACTCTTACTCGTTACAACATCCATTCATGAAGCAAAAATAGGAAGTAGTTCCTCCTCAAATCCCATCACACATGCCTTTTATGAAAAACAAAAGTTTGTCTCAAGTCCTAAACAATACTTCTCAATTAAGGTAGTTCCGAAATAGTTCTTTAGAATTCCAAAAATGAGGGTCTTTGCCCAAACCATCGACCCTTTCTAAAAGGTTGATCCTCTTATTTATAACAAATCATTAACTAAAAATAAATATCGAAAGTGCAAGCTAAGTAAAACAAAACATTGCCACATGGAACTTCCATCTCTCTGTCTTC
>JASDQU010240552.1:283799-306612 GCA_032191745.1 Picea mariana | reverse complement strand
GATGTTATGAATTCAGAAATGCATGATTCCTCTTTTTCGAATGTTTGAATTGGTAAACAAATTCTTAGTTGGTTTTAATGATTTGATTGGTTTGTTAGAACATAATTTATTTTCATGTTTTTTTAGACTTGCTACAAAATCGTAGATTTTGTAGCTTGTCTAGATTTAGTTTATGAGATTTTCTTCTAATTAAATTTTATTTTTATTCTTTTCAGGTCTTAAGAAGGAACAAATTTAAAGCATTGTTGGAACAGTGAAATATGATGAGATGTTTTTAGTTTGCAAATTGTTTCTTTTTCAAATAGTATAGAAAATAGTTTTATAGTGATAACGACTCTTACAAAGTTACCATGAAACTGTTGTTATAAACCTAAATTAAGGATTTGATTTGAAAAAATTTATTTTTGAGGATCTGTCTCTATCTTTTGGATATGAGAAACAAATCAATGGTATGTTTAAATACTCATATTTTCTCTGTTACTGGACATGGTGAAAATTTTGGGAACTTGGACTACAACAAATGTTTTTGATTTTGAAATATAGGATCATACTTAACTATGGATTTCGACCTGTGAGTTAAGAAGTTTCATTTACATCAGAATATAAGAACGTTATGGTCTATGTTTTGATTGTTTTCAAAAAGTGATTGATTATATGTTGTTTTAAACTAGATTTAGTTTGTTATGACTCCATGTGATTAATTTTTGTTATCTGTATATCAAATAAGTTTCATTTTAATGGTTCTGGAACCAAAATCATTTTAGTTTTAGGTGTGGTTATATTTTGATGCAGATGTTAAATTGTATTGAATTTCTTCATACAATATGAGTTTACATAGATCTAATCAATCAATATGGATTTTTTATGTTGATGTAAATGATCATGAATGATTCACCTGAGATTAATTATTGTCTATCATGTAATCTTAAGGAGATTATAATCATCAGGGTGGAATTGATTTCATTTGATGTTATTATGATCTTGACAATTATACAATCTGCTTGCATCAGATTTATCTTAGCAGACAATTTGCAGGGATATCATGGTACAAGAATACATAAACATGTTTCATTTTTTTAGCGTTGGCCAGCTATAGGTTAGTTCTTTTCATTTCCTTTTACTATTTTCTTATTGAATGTAGATGCATCATTCAAGCTTATAACTTTTATTATTTAAGTCATATCTCAATTATTTACATTCAATTCATTTTCTTTTTCAAATTTTAGTATTTTTGTTTGTAAAAGTAGATTAATAAATAGATTTTGATTCCATTTATTATTATTTAAGTTTTGTTCTCTTTATACGAACTTGCTTTCAAGGTTTTCAATAATTCTTGCAATTTTGTATATAATAATGTATATGATGTACATAAGTATATGATAGTAGTTAGTTAGGTAAGATATTTTATTTAGATTTAGGCCAATAGAGCCACAAAACCCGTCAGGGTAAGCTATTTTAATCGGCTTTTGTTATTTAGACAACCCCAGACCAGGATTTCCCTTCCAGTTGACGAGTGGTCAATATTGCCCGTCAACAAATGGCACTAAAAGGAGGGCCTGAAATTCATTAATGGCAGGAGGAGGTTGAAAGACACCCCCAAATAATCGCTCCCCTATCGTAACTCATAGTCGCTCAGACCCTATTGGTGTACCTGATCCAGCCACTACGTCAGAAGCCCAACCTGACATTCCTGTTGAACCTATGACACCAATTTCTCAAGGAATTGATGTACAAGAAATTATCTATAATTCTCGCCAATCAATAATAAGAACCCAAGGTGCATTGTCTAGACTTAAACAGTTTGGTGAACAATTACATCAACCCCTTGATTTTTCTAATCAACAAGAAGATCCTCTTGCCACCAGTTCGCCCAATTGCGCATTGCGTGATATCATTACTAATCCATTCGAAGCACTAATCCTAGGTGTTGGGGGATCTGGACTTCTTCCTTCCCCACCTAGACCTTGTCCACCCTCTTCTGGAGGAGAATCCTCTGACGAAGATAGTTCTTCATTTGGACAATCTCAAAATTCACACACATCATCCCAAAGGGCTAACTAGAATAATCCTGCCAGACCTTAGTTTGACCAATATGCTGTGGTGATACTTGGACCTCAACATCCTTTACCTAAACATCCAAAAAAATGGTTACCCAAGTTTGACCCTGATTCTAAGAAATCAGTCGAGGATCATATTAAAAAATTCATGTTGGCTGTTAGGATTAGAAACATCGAACATGAAGATGTCATGTGTAGGCTATTCCTTTATACCTTCGAAGGAAATGCCTCCACATGGTATTTTTCACAATAACCCCAAACTATTGTTTCCTGGGACAGGTTTGAAACCTTTTTCTTAGAAAAGTTCGGGGATGACAAATATCTGGAAGTTCTAGTTATGGAATTGTCTAACCTGAAGATGAATCCCAAAGAGAAATTCAAGGACTTCAATTAGAGATTCCTTACACTTAAAAATAAAATCCCTACAGAATCCACGCCTGCTGAAAACTTGATTATTTATTACTATGCTAAATCTCTACATCATAACATAGCTATGTGGGTTAAAAGGTCTAAGAAAAAAATGTTATTAGAATCTTTTGAGGAGGCAGTTCTCATTGAAAATCATATTCTCAGTTTGAAGGATAACGCAAACACAGAAGTTGAATCAACTTCCTCTTCTAAAAAGAAGATAGAAATTCTTACCAGACCTCCTCCAAATAAGAAAGAACAAGAACCCTCAGATTTGGAGAGCTTACATAAAGCCTTTCAAAAGTTATCTAACCAAGTTATGGACTTGAAAATATCTGCAGAGAAAGGGTCTTCAAATAAAGGAAATTATCGACCACCTTTTAGGAGACCACTTCCAAATCCTCCAAACAGGTCAAATCTCACTGCAGAAGGTCTGAATTTTGAAGGGTTACATCATGTTATACAAGACATATTAGATGGAATTGATATTGTTGTTGTCCCACCTGAAAATCTAAATGATGCAGATGAGGAAGAAACACCTGATGAGGAGGACTCATCTCCCCCAGTTTTGGGTCACCTTTTTGACAACATTTTCCAAGCTAATTTTGAAATTGTCCATAAAAACCAACATCCATATAATACTCGTATTAAATTTCAAACACATCTACACCCGAGGTAAATAATAATACAATATCGAGATAATTGAGACATGTTGAAACACCAAAAACACATGTTTCCTTTTATCTAGATTACAACCCTATTGAGAATCTTAAAATATTAAAAGCAAACATATCAATTTTTGAGTTTCTTAAGTTCCCTCCCATCCTAGAAAAAATGTTACAAAGAATAGCTGATAACGGTTAAAGAAAGATCCTCTAGATAAAAAATCAGTAGAAAATGGCATTAACAAAACAAAGGATATTGTGGACAAAAGGCCACCTGAGAACCATAAAAAAAAGGATACATCGGATAAAAGCATAGGAAATTTAGATAAAGTAACCTCAGGTACAAAAGACAAAAATCAACAGGATTATTCTCCCACACCACGAAAAAATGTACCACCATTTCTGTTAACTTTTGAAATCTTCAACAGAAATGTGCATAATTTTATATTGGATTCTGGGGCCTCATCAAATGTAATTCCTTTGTCTATTTGTCAAAAGATCAATGTTGAATTTAAAACTTATGATTTGAAAATTATTCAGCTGGAAAGAACTAATGTCACAGTGGTTGGCGAGCTTAAAGATGTATTGATTTGATTATCATATAACCCAAAAGTGCACCAGGTAATTGACATAGTAGTCATTGATATTCCAGAGGTATATGGCATGTTCTTGAGTAGATATTAGTCTAGACAATTGCATGGTTATTTCTCCACATATTGGTCTCATTTATGGTTACCAGTAAATGGTCAGCCAAACAATCTTAGAATTAACAAGGAACGTTATTTGAAGTACACGGTTACAGATCTAAACGACTCGAATGAACCTTTTACCCCCAGTGTGAATGCATTAGAAAGTCAAGGTATGAACACTTTCTTTGGGAACTTTGCGACCGAATTATCTACTATTATAGACCCAAATCAGAAAAATGAAATATCAGTCTGTACTAAGGCATCAACCTCTAAACATGGTGTAAATATTGTAAATAGTTGTGAGAATGATGAAATTTGGTCTTTATACTTTGATGGGTCTAAATCTCGTGAAGGAGTCGATGTTGGTTGTGTAGTGATAGACCCCAAAGGTAATAATACATTCATTGCTTGTAGATTAGAACTTGAGTGTACAAACAACATGGCCAAATATGCCATAGACCTTGAAGTCCAAAGCTTAGTGGTACTTGGTGATTCTGAAATTGTAGTCAGACAGGTGAAAAATGTTATTCATTGTTTATCACCTCACCTAAAGAACTACCAGACTGATGTATGGAACTTAATTGATAAATTTCTCGCTTTTAACATAAGTTCTATTCCTAGATCTAGTAATTCTGAAGCAGATTTGTTGGAAAATGTAGCATCAAAATTATTATTTGTTGAAGGCTTATCTCCTAATGCATTTTTTGTTGAATTAATGTTCAAGTCGTCAATCCTCGACAATATCACTAATTGGAGAATGATCGATGATGATAAACATATCATAAATTTTCTGCATATGGAGTATACTTCACGAGATGTTGTAATTGATGAAAATACTCACAATGAAAATCTCCGTGATTTTTCAGTAATATTTGATCCTCGTTCTACTGAAACATCATCTGAATTGGAAAATTCTGTCCCTAAATTTTTCATTAGATCATAAAAGTTTTATGATTTACATGGAAAATTTAGGGGAGTGGCTAACTGTAAAATGAGCAGTTCCTTATTGCAATATGAAACTATAAATTTAGGAAAGGAAGATAACCCTCAGAACATTAATTTGGGCAAAGGGTGTTCTCAACAAGAAAGATTTGCATTATTTAAATTGTTTAAGGAATTTAAAAAAGTATTTGTTTGGACATATGATGATCTGAAAACTTTTGATCCATACATAATACAACATGTAATCCCCATGAAGCCCCAAACCCAACCATTTCAACAAAAACTTAGGAAAATGCACCCTAAATTAGAACCCACAGTAAAAAAGAAATTGAATAAGATATTAACAACAAATATCATTTTTCTGGTTCGACATACCCAATGGGTATCCAACTTGGTCCCGGTAAGAAAAAAGAACGGATAAATATGGCTCTGTGTTGATTTCTGTAACTAAAATCGAGCCTCTGATAAAGACAACTATCTCGTTCCTCCAATGGAACAAATATTGCAACATGTATCTGGTTCTGAAAGGATATCCTTATTGGATGGTTTCTCGGGGTACAACCAAGTCCTTATGTCTCTGTCAGATCAGCTAAAAACCACATTACGCACCCCTTGGGGCACTTATGCCTATCGAAAAATACCTTTCGAACTAATTAATGCCAAAGACACTTTCCAAAGGGCAATGGATATTGATTTTCGTGGCCTTATCAATCAGTCAGTTATTGTTTGCTTAGATGATGTCACTGTCATTTTGAAGAATAAAAAAGATCAGTTGTCACATCTTAGAGGTGTATTAGAACGTTGTCGTAAGTTTGGTATTTTGTTAAACCCCAAGAAATCATTTTTTGTAGTAGAGCAGGGAAGATTACTTGGCTTTATAGTTTCAAAGGATAGAATGATAATAGACCCCAAATGAACTTAAGTTATTGCCAATCTTCCTCCACCATCCTCCAAAAAGGCAATGCAATCTTTTTTGGGTAAAACAAATTTTGACAAACATTTTGTTCCAAGATTTTCTGAGATGGTTAGGCCCCTGCAAAACATGATTAAAAAGGACATTCTTTTTAAATGGGGACCACAAGAAAACCTGGCTTTTAATTCTATTAGAAAATCTATAAAAGAAGCTCCCTCCTTCATGAGTCTTGATTTCTCCAAAGACTTCACTCTCTATACATTTGCATCAGATAGATCATACACTACTGTACTTACCTAGAAAAACATTGAAAATAATGAAATCCCCATTTCATTTATGAGTTCTTCCTTTAAAGGAGCATAATTAAATTATCCTGCAGTTGATCAACAAGCATATGATTTTTTTAAGGCAGTAAAACATTTTAGACCTTATCTTTTGAAATCTAGGATAAAAGTCATTGTTCCTTATCCCACAATAAGAAATATGTTAGTTCAAAAAGAGCTTGGAGAAAAGAGAGCCAATTGGATGACCTCTCTTCAAGAATATGATCTCAAAATCATACCAGCACAAATTGTTAGAGGCCAAGGTCTTTGCAAACTGGTAGCTGACTCAATTGAAATGCATGATAACAAACTACTAGTACCAGATGAAACACTGCATCATGAAACACAAATATATGTACACAAATTATTCCTAATTCTTGGTATAATGACATCAGGTTTTATTTGTTACATGGAACTACTCCTCGAAATATCAATCCCAGAAACATAAGAGAACTAAGGATTAGATATGCACCTTTTCAATTAATTAATGATGTATTGTTCAAAAACAATTTTGATGGTGTATTACTACGTTTCCTGGAAAGGGAAGAATCTGAAAAAGTGTTAGTTGAGTTACATTTTGGTGATGTCGGAGGCCACTTTGGTGGTGATACAATTGCCCACAAAGTACTTAGAGATGGGTACTATTGGCCTACATTATTTAAATATTCCCATGCTATGGCTTGCATGTGTGTAACATGTCAAAAAGTTGCAGGACGAGTCAAGAACGCTGCATTTCCCTTGCAACCCATTACAGTAGACATGCCATTCCAACAATGGGGCCTGGATATCATAGGGCCAATTAACCCACCTTCTTCATAGCAACACAAATACATTCTCACGACAACAAATTATTTTACTAGATGGTCTAAAGCTTTACCTTTAAGGGTGGTAAACACTAATCATGTATTTTTGTTCTTAAATTCTCATATCATCACACGTTTTGGGATACCTGAATGTTTAGTTTTTGACAATGCTTCTTAATTTCTTCCTTGGACATGAATGTTTATGCTTTAGAAAATGAAATTAAGTTAAAATACTCTGCTAGTTACTATCCTCAAGGCAACGACATGGCTGAGTCAACAAACAAAAATATGATTAAAAAAATGAAAAGAACACTATCAAATAATCACAAAAATTGGCACAATGGACTATATAACACACCGTGGGCTGACAGGGTCACCCCAAAAGCATCCATCGGTAATTCTACTTTATTCATCATGTACAGAAAAGAAGCTATCCTTCCTCCCCATGTCTTTCTCCCATGACTTCAATTAGCTCAAAAGGTTTAAGAGGAAGAATGTCCTTCTTTATAAAATCGAATAAATGCTTTACTTAAATTGGAAGAAATCACGACACAAGACAAACAAAAGCTAGATCAACATCAACAAATTGTTAAACATTGGTTTGATGCAATTTCATCCTATGATAGAAACTTCAACATAGGAGATTTGGTCCTCAAGTGGGATAAATCACACGAGGACAAATGGGAACACACCAAGTTTCAAAATCTATGGTTGGGACCATTTGTTATTGAAGAAAAAATGGGTCCTAGCTCCTTTCATCTACAAAACTTGGAGGGTCGGTCAGGAAATTTCTCGGTGAATGGCTAGACTCTCAAGAAGTATTTCTCTTGATCAAAATAAGACCTGACACCCTATAAATATCCCAATTTTTGTACAATTTGTTTTCGATTATTGTGTTGTTTCTTTCTTTATTTTCTATTTGATTGAATTATTTATGACTCACAAACAATTGTTGAAGGGAACATTTATCATCTGACTTATGATTGGATGGCAATTTGAAACAATTCAAACATTTTCCAATACTAAGACTTAGCCCAGATAATTAGTTTATGAGACTGTTACCCTATAAGTTCTTTGCTAGAATATTATTCCTGATATTTTGTCAAGATCTTTGGGAAGTACGGTTATCTTTAAACTTTTTCCACCGTCCCAATTATTAAGAGATCACCTCAAAGAACTTCCCCATTCTCTAGATGTTTTTTTGAGTGAAATCTAAATGTCTAAACCATGATAGAAATACCAGTTCTAAAAAGAAAATAATAGTGATCAATCATATACCTTCCTGATTATCAATCTCCAGTATCACCCTGCCCTCTTTATCATTTTGAAATCTCCAAATTCTATCATTATAAACGACTAAGGAGGGTTGGAAGCACTTTAATGTGTGGGAAATTTTTGTAAACTCGTCAAGGTACTGAACAGGCGTGTTGGTAGTGGGTAAATGCGCACATGATACCAAGACAACTTCGTCGGGGTACTGAACAGGCATGCTGCCAGTGAAGGAATGTCAGGTTCGAGATACGTCAGGTATATTTTTATGAGTTGATCATATATTAAAAAGTTTATATCATGGATATACAACTTTTGGAATCCATGTACCAAAGAAAAAGAGGACGAAGTTAAAACCTTCCGGCAAGAAGGGTACTTTTGTGAGATTCAGAGTATCTCATATGGAGATTGATTGTAAGGAGCGGAAGGATCCAAAGATGATCGAATAGATCCCTCCAGTTCAGTTTATCACTCTTCGGATCATCAAGAAGAGTTAGTAGAGCTAGAAGGGCCTACCTAGAATTGTTGTAGTAACAAAGAAGAGATCATCATGGTCACATGACACTTTGAAGGATGCAGAGATATATAGCATTGATGGTCCATATCATGAGAAGGAGAAGATGGCTCCACCAGTGGTGAGGTAGGCGGCCACACCAAGTACCAAATTAGAAGGATCTAGAGTTCATAGGGATTAAACCATCACGATCCAGTAGGGAGGATGAGCCACCCCTAGACCATTCATAGGATATTAGCTTCAGAGGGAGCATGAAGACTCATAGTGAGATTGATCTCAGAGAGATTCAGTGGCTTAGAGACTTTAATTCAGAAAGTATTCCTCCTCGGATTTAGATGGGAGAGAGAGACATCTTTCATGACTGACAAACAGGTTCCATGAGTTGAGGAGGCTAGATCAAAGCTTCAAAGGCTTTGAGGAGATATGAGATCTCATGGGAAGATTCCCTTGTTTCAGTGACAGAGGAAGAAGCTATTCAGAAGAACTGGGATATGGATTTTTTCCTTGAGACCAGAAGGGAAGTCAATGGTGACTTCCAAATTGATCTACAAAATCAAACATGTTGTTGATGGAATCATATAGATGTACAAATCCTTATTTGTGCCCAGAGGATTCTCCTGGAAATAAGGAGAAGATTATGATGAGACACTTACTCTAGTAGTCAGAAGAAGTGTACATAGAGTAGACACAAGATACATGAGAAGGAGTCTCATGTCTATAGATTGAAGAAATATGTGTGTGGGCCTAAGCAGGCACCCAGGGCATGATATGCCAAATCAGAAAGTTTCCTGATGAGCTTGGGATTTACCAAGAGTAAATAAGTTTCCAACCTTTACTACAAGGCTGTGGATGGTGGACCAGTGATATTATTTTTATATGTGAATGACATGTTTCTAACAGGAGATGAGAAGCTCATCATGGAAAGTAAGACGAAGATTTCTATATAATTTGAGATGAAATACCTGGGTATGATGCATTATTTCTTAGGTCTAGAGATATGGTAGAGATCGAGTGAGATTTTTCTTAACCAAGGAATATATACTGTAGATATTCTGAAGAGATTCAGAATGATGGATTGTAAATCCATGCCTACACTGATGGTGACAAATCTAAAGTTATTGAGTGATACGTCTTTAGAGACAATAGATGCCACCATGTATAGACAAATGATTGGTTCATTGATGTACTTAACAAACACAAGGACGGATATATGTTTTGTAATGAACACATTGAGATGGTATATGGTCGAACCTAGAGGTGTTCACTTGATTGCAACAAAACATGCGATGAGGTACATGAAAGGTACAATTGAATATGGAATCAGATATGTTTCAGATCATGAGATAATCCTACAAGGCTATACTGATTCAGATTGGGTCGGTACTGTCGCAGACCGGAAGAGTACATCTGGATGTTTCTTCAGTTTGGAATCAACTATGATCTCATGGTTTAGCATAAATTAGACTAGTGTGGTGCTTAGTACGGCTGAGGCAGAGTATATAGCAACGTGTTCAACTAACAGTGAAGCAGTGTGGATTCAGAAGTTGCTTGCAAGATTGTTTGATCTCGAGTTAGAGGTGACTTGTATCTGGTGCAACAAACAAAGTTGTGTGAAGTTATTGGAGAGCCTGATGTTTCATGACAAGTCCAAGAATATCAAGATCAGGTACCGTTATATCATAGATATGGTGCATAAGGGAGCAGTGAAGATCCAGTATATCGCTACAGATGAGCAGATAGCAGATGTTTTGACCAAACATCTATCAAGGGTGACATTTTTGTGCTTTAGGGACAAGCTTGGTGTGGTATAGAAGGACATCCCTCGTAAGACTGTGGTAGCAACGGGTGGTCATTTATAGACACATTACTGATTGTGGCACTAGTCAGCATGACCTCGCACAAGGTCAACATATGTTGAGCCTTCGGGGCTGGCGAGTTTCCCAACTTTTCAAGTTGAAGGGCCAACATGTGTGGTTGGAGGTGTTTCCTAGCCTTGCGCTAGATTGGTAGTGTGTGTGCACTACATCGCCTAATCCTTGTGATTATATGCTTGGTCACTGTGGACTAGTTTCCTGGTGTGCCAACAAGGGGTTACTAGTTCTGTATGAACTAGATGCTAGATTATGTGTGAGATAGTCAGTTTACTATTTTCTTATGAACTAGATGCTAGATTTTGTGTGAGTTGGTGAGTTTCAATTTCCCAAACTCCATTTGGATTGTTTAGTAGTGTAATTTTTTGTAAATTGGATCATCTGCATATTCTAGTTTTGTGTGAGCTAGATGAAATCCTTGTAATGACATAAGGTCTGAAAGGATGATGAGGTTGTGCCCAATAGAGAGATGGTACATGTGTTGATGAGGCCCCAGATGCATGATTGTGACATGACCATCAGATAGTCTATGTGTGACTATGACAGATCATGTGTGGTTATGATGGTGATACTTGTGACATGATATTTTTGATCATGAGATGGCCTGTGTGGCCATGCTACCTAACACATGATCTGTTTCATCATGAGATATAATGTGTGGATATGGTGATGCTACCTATAGACTGGTCTGCAAGACCTTGTGAATATTTTCCATACCTTGTGATATGGATTGATGTGTTTGAGACCATTACATGAAGAACATATTAGTTAATACCTCCCTAACTAAGAGGGAGTCTTGATGTTTTGGTAGTTGTGAGAGGTATTAACCTCCAAGTGTAACCTTTGTACTTATAATAGAATATTCCGATAGTAAGAGAACCATTAAACAGATGTGTGAAAACCCTATAATATAAGTCATTCCAAGGAGAATAATAATAAAGAAATAGAATGCTCTAGAAAGAGAAGTCGGCCCCACTTGGAAAAGTCACCTGGACAGGTTAGTATAAATAAAGAGGTGCCTAGCTCATTTGGAGATACACACTCACTCACTCACTCAACTAGTGTGCAAGTCTAAGGATTTGTAGCTGCAACAAAAGGAGGTGCAATTCTGGAGAGAGAGTAGTGCAACAATTGTCATGAAGTATTCTCAGTCACTTTGGTATCTCTCTTGTGCACTTCTCTTGGTAAAGGTACACTTCTATTAGTAGAGGTACGTTCTCTTGGTATTATGTTGTTGCTGCAGTAGTGGTGTTTTTGGTTAGGTTTTATCTGTTGGTTCTAGTGTGGACTTTCCATAATCATTCTATCTAAGAAAATGTTATTGTGCTCGAGTGTAAGGTAGCTAGAGAGGTAGTGAGGGGGGGCAGAGAGCCCATAGTGATAATAGTGGAGGCCATTCAATGTAAGGTGAACTAGGTCCACTATATTATTAAATAAGGCCTACTATGATAGTTGGATATAATAAATGGGTAATTAGATATAATAAATGTAAGAGGACTTCTTAGAAGGTTCTACTTCTAGAAGATTTTTCCTGCAGAATGTTCTTAGGTGATGGTAGCACTATATAAAGGGGTTCAAGAAATGTAATGAGATATGAAGAGAATTATTGTGTTTGGAGCGGTAGCTCATTAGGAGGAAGCCCCCTCGAAGAGGCAAATGAACAGGAGAGGATCCCTTCCATAATAGGATTCATTGTATGGTGTTGCCCTACCTCAAAGGTTTGGTAATAATAAAGTGTGGTTTCTTATTTACTTTGTGGATCTATTGTGTATCAGTATTTGTGGTGATTATATTTGTAGATCTATTTAGGTTCTTAACAAGTGGTATCAGATCACTTTCCTTGATAGACATTGTGGACAAATATTTTTTATTTTTGCAGATTTTTTTTTTCGGAGAAGAAAAAAAGAGTCACGAGATTCCAGAAATTTTCGGTATATTTCTGTGAAAAATTTGCAGAAATAGGTTTCTATATATGATTTCCTCTCATAAAAACACCCAAGTTGAAAAAGAAAATTGTCTGAAATAGAGTTTAGGAACTCAAGATATTGAAGTTTTAAAATCTGCAATTTTCAGGGTTTTTTCCGCGGACGATGGTGCAATTTGTTTTTATTTTTGTAGCAGCTGGAGGCTAAATTTGTCCAAATAAATTATAGATATGAGTTTCTCTCACAATTTCACCCAATTTCAAAAACAAAATCATCCGAAACAGAGTTCAGGAAGTGAAGTTATGAGCATTTTAAATTCAACATTTTTTTAGGGTTTTTCGAGAAAAAACCACGATTTTCTATCGTAACTTATTTGTCTATTTTTTGGGTTTTTTCATGACGGTTTAGGGACCAAAGAGTTCATAGGGTGCTCAGATGGCTATTTCTTCTCAAACACTCAAATAATTCTACAAATTACTGAAGCATTCAAATCCCAATTGTATGACACATTGGATGCTATATTGCATGTCCTTGCAAATGGCCTCAATGATAGTTTTCGTAGTATTCAAGATTCATTGGATAGTATGCAGAAGAGATTTCTTATGGAGGACATTAGGGATGAATATAATTAAGAAATAGATGTTTGGTATGATTTTGAGGCCGATTCTGATGATTGGTATATATATAGTTGTCATTTCTGGGATGACAACTACTTTCATATTTTGTTTGATGACTCTAATCCACCTTCTGTAGAGAGCATCAATGTGACAAATCAAGAGTCAATGATTATTACTAGTGTCCATCCTGCATATTCTACAGTGGTATTATTCATTCTAGCTTATGCTACGACCATTTTCCACTATGTGGATGGATCTTCTTATTTGGATCCACATGACAGGTGTTAGTCTTTGGAGTATCATTTTGAGTTGGATATTGGGTTCCAAAATCTTCCACAGGGACTTCACATGAGCACTTGGACATGAGACTCGGGCTTACAATGGTGGTTGGACTACTTCAGCATGGTGGTTTTCTTTTCTACATGGGACCTTGGTTCTCTAGTCTTCTTCAACATTATGGTCCACAATTATCCATGGGACCATGTTATATGGTTGTACATCAAGCGTTAAGGACAACACTTTCATAAGGGGGATGGAATGTTAGGTAGCTAGAGAGGTAGTAGTGGGGGCCCAGAGGGCCCATAGTGATAATAGTGGAGGCTATTCAATGTAAGGTGGACTAGGTCCACTTGTTAGGTAGCTAGAGAGGTAGTAGTGGGGGCCTAGAGGGCCCATAGTGATAATAGTGGAGGCTATTCAATGTAAGGTGGACTAGGTCCACTATATTATTAAATAAGGCCCACTATGGTAGTTAGATATAATAAATGGGTAGTTAGATATAATAAATGTAAGAGGACTTCTTAGAAGGTTCTACTTCTAGAATATTCCTCCTCTAGAATGCTCTTAGGTGATGGTAGCACTATATAAAGAGGTTCAAGCAATGTAATTGGATATGAAGAGAAATATTGTATTTGGAGCAGTAGCTCAATAGAAGGATGCCCCCTCGAAGAGGCAAGTGAAAAGGAGATGATCCCTTCCATAATAGGATCCATTGTATGGTGGTGACCTACCTCAAGGGTTTGATAGTAATAAAGAAGATTTTTCATATTGTTCTTGTATATCTGTTGTGATGCTTTTGTATTCAGTTCTTTGGTTCTTAACACTACTATATTATTAAATAAGGCCCACTATGGTAGTTAGATATAATAAATGGGTATTTAGATATAATAAATGTAAGAGGACTTCTTAGAAGGTTCTACTTCTAGAAGATTCATCATGTAGAATGTTCTTAGGTGATGGTAGCACTATATAAAGAGGTTCAAGCAATGTAATTGGATATGAATAGAAATATTGTATTTGGAGCAATAGCTCAATAGGAGGATTCCCCCTCAAAGAGGCAAGTGAATAGGAGATGATCCCTTCCATAACAAGATCCATTGTATGGTGTTGCCCTACCTCAAGGGTTTGATAGTAATAAAGGATATATTGCATATTGTTCTTGTATATCTATTGTGGTGATTTTGTATTCAGTTATTTGGTTCTTAAAAGATCTAGTTACCAGTGTCCAGCCTGCATATTCTACAATGGTATTGTTCCTTCCAGATTCATCTTTGATCATCTCCCACTATGTGGATGGATATTCTTATTTGGATCCACATGATCGGTGTCAGTATTGGGAGCATCATTTTCATTTGGTTACTGGGTGCCGATATCTTCCATGTAGGGTTCACAAGAGAAATTGGACATGGGAACCTGGTTTACAATGACGGTTGGACTACTTTAGCATGGTGGCTACCATTTCTCAATGGGACCCTGGTTCTCTAGTCTACTTCAACACTATGGTCCACACTCATCCATGGGACCCTGGTATATGGTTGTACATCAAGCGTTGAGGACAACGCTTTCATAAGGGGGATGGAATGTAAAGTAGCTAGAGAGGTAGTGGGGGGGGCCCAGAGGGCCCATAATGATAATAGTGGAGGCCATTCAATGTAAGGTGGACTAGGTCCACTATCTTATTAAATAAGTCCCACTATGATAGTTGGATATAATAAATGGGTAATTAGATATAATAAATGTAAGAGGACTTCTTAGAAGGTTCTACTTCTAGAAGATTCTTCCTCTAGAATGTTCTTAGGTAATGGTAGCACTATATAAAGGGGTTCAAGCAATGTAATGAGATATGAAAAGAATTATTGTATTATGAGTTGTATCTCAATAGGAGGATGCCCCCTCGAAGAGGAAAGTGAACAGGAGAGGATCCCTTCCATAATATAATCCATTGTACGATGCTGCCCTACCTCAAGGGTTTTCTCTATTTCTTGTGTTCATGTTATGGTGAATGGTTTATGGTTTATTCTTGGTATTATTGAAATATATTTGCAGATCTGGTATAGGTACTTAACATCGGGGGTGGCATATATGAATGCCTATGGTTGGGTGACAATGATGTGACATTGTCTATGGTTAAATGAGCATACCAAAATTTAACATTTTCAAACACATATAAAGGGGAAACATGTTTTGAGCATGGAAAAATATTCTTTCTCTAGACATGAGATTGTTCCTTATCTCATATCTTCTTCTCTGGAAAATCATAGATTCTTCTTGGGATATCTTGTCTCCTTTCAACCTTCAAGAAGTAGTGGTATTCTGAGTGATAATAAAAATGAGTTGTCTTCTATATGTGGTATTCCTATTTAGAGATGGACCGATCAGGCTTGTGGCTATTCCTTCCAGTATGATTTTCTCCCACCCACCCACCTCCATGAGTTGTTTTCTATATTTGGTTGCATGCTTATTTATGCTCATGATTATTTTATTCTTGACTTATCTTTGTTGTATTACATGATTAAGAACAGGGGGAGATACCTTGAAGAGATGTTGAGCAAGTGGTTGCACTCGTTGCATGATTTCACCTGGTATCACTAAGCACTTGATCTCTACGGGCCATGGGCCCCAGGTAACTAGGTAGGTCATTTGCTTTCTTTCATTGCATTTGTGTGTTCATTATAGTATAGTTGCATTTGATTTCATTCTTTTCTTTACATATTGTTTGTTTCATTTATGCTTAATTATTATGATACATTTGCTTGAGTCATATTATATGTTAGTTAGAATTTTTTGAAAAATGTAAAATTTTATTTTTAATGAATAATTGAATTTTCAACTTTTGATGAATAAAGGGCGAGCAAGCCACCCCTCTATTATCACTCTGCAATTTTCCTAGTTGTGGGAGGAAAACCACGGAGGTAACCACAAACCAACTTTAGGCTTGGAATATGGCCTTTCCAAACCAGAGAGGGCTCTCTCATTGTAAATTAGGCTCAGTGGCCAGATCTGAAATGGAAGTAAGGTTTGTAGAATGATTGTGGCAGAGTAAAGGGAAGACTTCCATTAGGCATGGAATCAAAACTATCAACTGATTGGATCAATAATTGATTATTGAACAGTTCAAACAGGGGCAAGGTAGGTGATGTCTCAAGTTATCTATCATTGCAGTATGAGGGAGGGAATTAAGAATAACAATCATTACACTTGGAGCATCATATACAATATGAATTCCAAAGTAAATAAGAGGAAACAATGAGAACATTTAACCATCATGAAAATAAAGCATCATTAAACGAATTATGTAATCATTATCTTAGGTTAAACATTGAAGATTGAAAAGATTAAATAAAAGAAACTAGATGAGAACACATACACATAGAAGATATCACAAAACTTGAAACTACCAACTCATGAATCCCTTCTTAAAACAATTATGCACTTCTCTATTGATCCAGACCAAACAGTCAACCATTTACATACATAATAGCCCTTCCTTTTTCACTCAAACCCTTTAGACATTTTTCTTCATTCAATATATAAAATTACATCATATTTGAGCCTAAGGAGGTCGAAATCCTTCCTTATCTAAAGATGGGAAGAGGTTATTGTTGAAATAGATACTTTACACTGAGAGGGGGGGGGGTGAATCAGTGTCACAAAACTTTGGACAATTTTCCACTTTTCATAAATTAACTGAACAACATATATTTATTTCATTTTCTCCACCAATATATAAAAGAAAAAATATTTTATTTATTTAAATAAATTGAATGAATACATAAGACCAATCTTTGAATTTCATATTCAAACAATTATGAGAGACCCAATTCTCGGTTACAAGACCCATCTTGTAGTTCTCAGATCCAACTGAGAAATGAGGAATCCAACCTTCATAACAAGTCCCAGCTTGTTGATCTCAGATCCAACTGAGATGTGAGGAATCCAATCTGCATACAAGACTCAGCTTGTAAACATGCACCAAACTGATAGAATGAACTTTCATTCAATCCATTATATATAAATATATATACTTCAACAAACTCAACTACACTTCTTCTCACCATTCCTTCTTGTTTATATAGTCTTTCAACTGGTGTGAGTTTTGAATCATTGTGTATTTTGATATTTGAACCATTGTACCTTTTCATTTTAAATGATAATATTAATCTTCAATTAACATAATTTTTCCTTTTATCCTTTATTCATAATGCTCATGAATTAATTCTCTTTTAATCATGACTGTGTATCAGTTCTTTTGTCTTCATGAGTTGATCAGAGACATGGATCGACTCATTATATTATACTCATGCTTCTATTGTGTTCTCAATTCACCAACATATCATATTTGATCTTTTATCAATTCTCTATATTATTCTAGTGTTAACTCTCTATCGAATTAAATCTTTATGGGGCACTTCCTTCAAAACATTTACATATGACCATATGCGTAAAACCACGAGCTCATTGATTTAAGTGATTCCTCTTCTTTTTCCCTTTGTTTCTTTATTCCATACGACTGTAGGAGGTGACCAAGCACTAGGCCAAGCGATTGCTTGATCACTTATCAAAATCAACAGTCACGTTTTAATCTCTTGATGATATGGATGACTGTCGGTACTTTGGGACTTCATCCTTCGTGACTTCTAGCCTCTTTACAAATATTTCGAATAAAAGACGTGTGTCCATAATCTTCAACGGTTGAGAATGCTCTCCAAAGTAGATCAACGATTAGCGCCACTTCATAGTTTATGCTTATTCTATCCTTTCACTGTGCTTGATCAATGGTCGATAATGCTCTCGAATTCGATCAACAGTTAGCATTGACTTTGGCCTTCGACATTTCAGGTGATTTCTCCTTCACAATCTTTCGAAGTTCATTTCACCGAAGTAGATTAGATGGTTGGAGTTTATTTAAATGATGAACAATTCTCATTCATTTCGGAACTTCAAGACTTTGGCCATTTATTGTTGGTGAAACTACCGAAGTAAAAATCCTAGAGTGACGTAACTTGTTGACACCACTTGTTGACATGGCACTGACTGAGTGGGTCACTTAGATTTGTGACTTACACATACCTGAAATGCCAACTGCACTTTGACACTTGTCATCATATGATTGCACCACATGTCCTTACTAACATGGATCTCCTCATGTGGCACATGTTCTTCTCCTAGATATAATGATTGTCCTAACTCCCAAAATGTATCTCAGATCGATCACTGAGAGTGACTTCAAAACTTCAGCCTTCGGGTGAACTCATATGTTCTGAATCCTTTTTCTCTGAAGTGGTCAGCGTCAAAGTTGACCATTATTTTGATCCAACAACCAACATGTATTGTCCAGATCCAATGGTCCTCATTTAACTCAAAAATGATTAACTCAATCCAAGGACTATCGGGAATTCGGGTGTTCGGGATCTTAGGACTTTTTCCTTGCTTATCCTATCCTTCTTCTTTCCTTGATCCAATGGTCGAGATATTTCCTGAAGTATTCCTTAGATCGGATGACTCATGTCCACTTCGGGACTTCGGGTAATTCGATTTCTTCACTTCCCAATTCTCCCGAAGTGAGATTCCCTGAAGTGTAAACCTCCTCACAACTTTAAACATGAAATGAATGTTGTTCGTTGATTGTGATCTTAGATCGACAACTCGATCTGTCTGCGATGCTTCTTTGCCTTGGTTTAAATCCAATGACTCTTCTTTTTCCCAAAAAGTTTCCTATGATTGGATGGCTCACGTTTACTTTGGAACTTCAGCTTCGGCTAAAATTCCTTCATGCACATTTCCTTCGGTCGATTTTACCCGAAGTGGTCAAAGCCAGGCTGACCATGCATATGTCACTTCCATTATCTATGGTTCATGACTTACTCTGTCCTTCCACTCAACTTGATCCAACGGTTGATGTGGATTGTAGAACCGTAACTTGCGTGTGGTTTAGTTCATCGCCCAAAGTCCACAATTTGAATTTGTGCGATTATTGGTGGATCAACCACAATCGTCGATCTTTGATTCGATGAGATATGACTATCTTAGACTAATTGTAGGATTGGAAATAATGTGTACTTTAATTCTCCCTTGACGCTCTGCAATCAATCCCTGCCCTTGATATAACGTTTACATATCCAACGGTCATGACTTGATCTGATCGTTGACCAGTCCTCTGAAGGTCCTTCTCTTGTAATCTAACGGTCTAGGCGAATTGTGGGATTGGAATTAATGCGTTGTTTAATTCTCCCTTTGCGCTCCGCAATCAATCCCTGCCATTGATCTGGCACTTGCGTATCCAACGGTCACGACTTAATCTGATCATGTTTTTGCAATGCACTTTTCCTTTCGAGCTTTTGATCTCTTCATGTTGTCTAACATTTTCATTCTCTGCACATTGTTTGACATTTTCATTATTTTCTAACAGCTATACTGTTGACATCAATGACAATTTCATCAATGATAACTCAACAATGGCAATTCATCATAACAACTTATCATCACATCACAATGACATCGACTATTGACATTAATGACAACATATCAATGACAATATGTCCAATAGTTACAACAACTTAGGAAAGAAATAATTACAAAATATGTCCATATCCTACTTTCTAGGATTTGTTTTTTGACCCACTAAAAATATGCTAAAATATGATTTGATTGCATGATATGATGGAAAACAATATCATGTTTAACCTCCAATTTATATTTGGATCTGATCTGGTCAATTGGACAACTATCCCCACGAATTTCCAAAAATTCTAGAACTATGTCCACTTTCGCAGCGAACTTTCGCTGCGAAACTGTCTTAAAAATTATGCAACTAATATTTTTTCCTTTTCTCCAAAATGATGAACTGGGTTGGTATGATTTTTTCCATCAAGTTAATATGATTATGATTCCTTTCCACAAAAAATTTGAGCAAACCCCAGTTCACGGATTTTGAGAAAATCCAAAAATGGTTGTAGGTGACGGTGGCTCATTTCTCGAAAACCGTGAAGTATTTTGACCTAAAATTAAGTGAGTTTATTAATCTTACCCTGATGCATCTCTTGTCAAAATTTCATGGAAAACGGGCACACGGTTTAAAAGTTATGAATAAAATATACTTTGACAACGTGTAGGACAATTTTGCAGCAAACAGAGCAATTTCGCAGCGTGCGGGACAATTTCGCAGTGAAAAGAGCAGTTTTGCAACATGTAATTCTTCATAGATTTTTTATGGCTAGGAATGCTTTCTAATGAATGAGGAGGTTATTTTATAAGTTAGGCATGCATACTTATCCCTTCACACCCAAAAATTCGATCCAAATCTCATGATTGCACGGTGAAATCAATAAAATCCCGACAAATTTTCACTGTGAAAGTCTAGGAACTTTCGCAACGAACTTTGCAGCACTGGAGGAGAATGATTTGTCCATATGTATGAGTAGTACAAAATCACACTTCAACTTGGAAAGACTCAAGGACATACCATAACACACCTTTACATTGCCATGATGACCATCTGACATGACTTTGATCTTTGGAATGATGAAAGACAACTTTGAAAGACTTGTGACCAATGAATTATTGATGACTAAGCGCACATGACCAATCACTCTTTTTGAAATGATACACTCCCTTAGACCTTCTAAACATAAAGTGTGATTATGGACTTATTTGACCCAAAGAACTAAGGAATTACACAAGTACTAGACTGACCTGATAAAAATATATACATGCACACTTAGATGAGTTATGTTTTGGTCTTCACAAGACCAAGTCATGACTCTAAAAACTCAATATACATATTTGACTCGATTCTGACCTCATTCAAATTAGTGAACACTAACATCGGCTCCAATGGGGATGGCAAGCTCTCTGTGAGCTTCCAAAGAACACCATAGACTAGTAGCCTAATCCATTGGGTTTCTCCCAACCTGCAAATTGACATGTGTCCTCCAACTGAAACCAAACTGCAACCCAAACTGTACACTGGAATTTGAAAATATTGTTGCAAAAACCCATTGCTGAAAAAAAATACTGAGAGTTATGAGCTTATTCATCAAACCTACCTATTCTAAGTTGTTGAAAATCACTACAAAATCACGTGAAATGAAAAATCCAGTGCAACCACGCATGCATCTTATCCACTGGATGAATTTTCTACATGTGTTTCATCAAAGGAAAAATAATAGACATGCTTGCTAGCAAATCATTTGAGAACTTGTAAACAAATTCAAATTTAATAAAATCTGAAACCTTGGGACTGTTTACTTCTTGCAAGCATGATGCAAAAGGATCCTAAAAAGAGTCAATACTAATCTCACTTTGCATCAACCCTCCAACTGCTCTTTTATTTTCATGCAAGTCCAACTGATAGTTGTCATGAGAGGGTTGAAAAACTGCATAAGATTGTTGTAATAAAACCCTTTATGGGAACAAAGACATAGTTGGTTTCGACACTAACTAATCATCAACTTCATTTTCAAACTTACAATTGATCAAAGGCTAGAAATTTTGACTATTAAAACCCTCTGTATAATAAGCTACAAGATCATTGAAAACCTGAGAAGGTTGTTGCCAGTTTATGTTGTTGTCAGGTTTCTCGAGTAAACTATGGTGATTTTGCATCAATTTTCATTCCTATATTTCGATAATGATTTTAAAATTTTATTTCAATAACTCAAATGAAGAAAAACATAAAAGTAGAGAGTTACCTTCAGTTGACTCACAATTTTCTTCATGTTCAATAGCATAACTGTGAGACTACTGAAAAGGAACATTTTCTTACTGAGAACATGCAACAGGATGCCCTAGAAAGTCATTATTATAGTCATCATCATACTCATCATACTTGGGAAAATCATGAACTCTTGCAATGTCATCAAACAAAAAAATTGGGACAACAACTTGCTCTTCAACAACATCATCACTGAAAACTTTGAAAAAGTTCATGTCATAATCAACTCTCTACTCATGATGAAATGGATCAAAATTCAAACTAGCAGCAAACAATTTTGGGACAATGACTTTCTCTTCATCAAGTTGATCCTTATCCTATGCAAAAATATCAACATTAAAAACTTCAAGAAAATGCATGATCTTCTTAACCCTCTGCTCAAAATTCAAATCAGTTGTTTTTGCTCATGGTCACTCTCATGTTCTTCTATATCCAACACTGTGTCCTCAATCTGATTTGTAGCTTCTCACATGCTGGAATATTTTCTTCAACCTCCTGAGCATTGTTGAACATCTATTGCAAGGACATAGACTTCCTTTTCATAAGAAGAAATGATAAATCTGGATGGAAGGTTGTTGCATAATAGAGCATGGCGGCGACTTCAAGGCGTTGGACTTCTTTATGCATGTTGAAATAAAAACTAGAAAACCTCCTATTGAACATAACGATTGCTTCATTGCTCTGTCTCTTCATGGCATAAAACTTTGCAATATATTGATCCAATGACTTTATTTCACCCTGTTATCACTATAACAATTTTTATATGGAATCCAAGTCTCGGGACTTAGCAAGAGGCTAAATCGATGTAGAAGTGTGATAAACTGG